>JABSTQ010005190.1:0-50052 GCA_013358835.2 Ixodes persulcatus
GGGCCCGTCTTCTCAAGATATCTAGGGAACCACTCCTCCCCATTGGGACAGGCCTGCACCGTGTATCTAATGGGATTGAGTGAAGATTGACAGGTGCAGCCGTTAGTAATATTTTGAACGAAGAGGAGAGAAGGTGTTCATATAATTCATTGCATTAATGTTAAGGAAAGGGAAAGAGAGCTGGCGAAGAATTGGGCCAGGAGCGGGGATTGAACCCGCACCTTCGCCCCGTCGGGGCGACGCCTTAACCGATTAGACCATCCCGGCCACTGGTTTCGGCGGACTCAATTTTTGACCAGCTCTCTGTGTACTACTGTTAGTTTTGAATTCGCTTAACTGGGGATACGACAACCGTTGCTGATTTAAGGCCCGCGCTATTTCCGAATTGCGGCAGTGACGTGACACGTCATCTCAGCTTGCAAATGTCGGAAGAGCCCGTCTTCCAAGATATCTAGGGAACCACTCCTCCCCATAGGGACAGGCTGCACCGTGTATATAATGGGACTGAGTGAAGATTGACAGGAGCAGCCGTAGTAATATTGTGAACAAAGAGGGGAGAAGGTGATTATAGAATTTATTGCATTAATGTTAAGGAAAGGGAAAGAGAGCTGGCGAAAAATTGGGCCAGGAGCGGGGATTGAACCCGCAACCTTCGCCCGTCCGGGGCGACGCGTTAACCGATTAGACCATCCCGGCCACTGGTTTCGGCGGACTCAATTTTTGACCAGCTCTCTGTGTACTACTGTTAGTTTCGAATTCGCTTAACTGGGGAGACGACAACCGTTGCTGATTTAAGGCCCGCGCTATTTCCGAATTGCGGCAGTGACGTGGCACGTCATCTCAGCTTGCAAATGTCGAAAAGGGCCCGTCTTCCAATATATCTAGGGAACCACTCCTCCCCATTGGGACAGGCTGCACCGTGTATATAATGGGATTGAGTGAAGATTGACAGGTGCAGCCGTAGTAATATTTTGAACGAAGAGGAGAGAAGGTGTTTATAGAATTCATTGCATTAATGTTAAGGAAAGGGAAAGAGAGCTGGCGAAGAATTGGGCCAGGAGCGGGGATTGAACCCGCAACCTTCGCCCGTCCGGGGCGACGCCTTAACCGATTAGACCATCCCGGCCACTGGTTTCGGCGGACTCAATTTTTGACCAGCTCTCTGTGTACTACTGTTAGTTTTGAATTCGCTTAACTGGGGATACGACAACCGTTGCTGATTTAAGGCCCGCGCTATTTCCGAATTGCGGCAGTGACGTGACACGTCATCTCAGCTTGCAAATGTCGGAAGAGCCCGTCTTCCAAGATATCTAGGGAACCACTCCTCCCCATCCTCCCCATAGGGACAGGCTGCACCGTGTATATAATGGGATTGAGTGAAGATTGACAAGTGCAGCCGTAGTAATATTGTGAACGAAGAGGGGACAAGGTGATTATAGAATTTATTGCATTAATGTTAAGGAAAGGGAAAGAGAGCTGGCGAAAAATTGGGCCAGGAGCGAGGATTGAACCCGCAACCTTCGCCCGTCCGGGGCGACGCCTTAACCGATTAGACCATCCCGGCCACTGGTTTCGGCGGACTCAATTTTTGACCAGCGCTCTGTGTACTACTGTTAGTTTCGAATTCGCTTAACTGGGGAGACGACAACCGTTGCCGATTTAAGGCCCGCGCTATTTCCGAATTGCGGCAGTGACGTGGCACGTCATCTCAGCTTGCAAATGTCGGAAGAGCCCGTCTTCCAAGATATCTAGGGAACCACTCCACCCCATAGGGACAGGCTGCACCATGCATATAATGGGATTGAGTGAAGATTGACAAGTGCAGCCGTAGTAATATTGTGAACGAAGAGAGGACAAGGTGATTATAGAATTTATTGCATTAATGTTAAGGAAAGGGAAAGAGAGCTGGCGAAAAACTGGGCCAGGAGCGGGGATTGAACCCGCAACCTTCGCCCGTCCGGGGCGACGCCTTAACCGATTAGACCATCCCGGCCACAGGTTTCGGCGGACTCAATTTTTGACCAGCTCTCTGTGTACAATATAAATAAGGGAAGGACATAAAAGACGAGGACGGACACGACGTTTCCCGGCCACTGGTTTCTCTGTGTACTACTGTTAGTTTCGAATTCGCTTAACTGGGGAGACGACAACCGTTGCTGATTTAAGGCCCGCGCTATTTCCGAATTGCGGCAGTGACGTGGCACGTCATCTCAGCTTGCAAATGTCGGAAGAGCCCGTCTTCCAAGATATCTAGGGAACCACTCCACCCCATAGGGACAGGCTGCACCGTGTATATAATGGGATTGAGTGAAGATTGACAAGTGCAGCCGTAGTAATATTGTGAACGAAGAGGGGACAAGGTGATTATAGAATTTATTGCATTAATGTTAAGGAAAGGGAAAGAGAGCTGGCGAAAAACTGGGCCAGGAGCGGGGATTGAACCCGCAACCTTCGCCCGTCCGGGGCGACGCCTTAAAGGGTAACTGCGAAGAAAAAAATGTTTTTTTTTAAACAGCCTAATTGGGACAAGCATGTCACAAAACAAATGTTCCGCGAAAAAAATAATTTTTTTTTTAGCAATATTGACGCCACAGGGCGTAATTTAGTCGGAGTCAGAACCCCCACATTTGAAACTCCCGCTCTTTCGACCCCCGCGGAGGAGATGTACGCCCCGCCCCTCACTCTCCTGACGCAGCGTCTCGACTTCCGGTCAGATCTGGCAACAACGCACGTTAAACCAGAAGCTGCGCCGGCTGCGCGGTCTGCGACCGACCTCATAGCGAGGACGGCGAGGACGTGACCGGAGAAGTGGCCCTGTGATGTTCGCGGAAGACGGAAAGTATCATTCGTAATCGTCGTGTGGGCTTTGAAAGCGAAGGGAGTCACAGGGTCCACTAGTGCGCAACCACAAGCGAAGGTCACGACCGCGCTGCGTTGACTTCGGCGATCTCGTTCTGTTTGGTGCAACAGCGATGCGACAAAGAACTGAAACGTTCGTGGTGTGTGTGCTGCGGTGCTTCGAAGTAGACAGACACCCACGCTAACACGGAGCGCAGTCTGGTCGTCGTCAGCTGATCCAGTCAAACTGGTCCGGGAGGACGCAGCGAGCCTTTTTAAAAGTAAATCTTCCTTCGTTCTATTTCAAAATGTGGAAGATTCCCGACGCATACCGTGAGTAAAAAGCTGCGGGCGTTTTCAACAAAATTACGTCGTTTTAATTGAACAATGAACTCCGAATCGTCCTAAATCTGCCGGTTTTATGATTCGTGTTGTTGGACTGCGTTTGCACAGCGACGTGTTGCGCTCATCGTGCGGTGTGAATAAATTTGGGCAAGCTTTCGTACCTGCCCGCAGATGCATGAACTGGGACCATTTTTTACGTAGTGAACACAGTGCTTTTTTTATTTTGTGTGTCTAGTCGCGGACGTTCGATGCACCCAGTGCGAATCTCGACGGCCTCCGGAGCGATATGACGAGAACGTAACTGGACACGTTTGTCGCTACGCGAACGCTTCACTGCCTCCAGCCAAATAGCATTCCTTTCGGGGTGACATGGCTGCTGGAAGGCTCGCTGTCGGGATCACTCATCTGACATCTCTGAAAAGTCGGCATTTGCACGCGCAAGCAAGCAAGAAAAAAAAAATAAAAAAGCACGCTAAGCAAGCAAAGAGGAAAACGAAAGAACCGTGCTATGAAAGCCAAAACCCCGCGTCGCTTCCTATCACTAACACCTGCGACAGCTGCTAAACACACACTACTTCACTCCAAGAAGTCTCACTCAAGCACCTGGGTTAGCACGAAACACTGATCACTTCGGCGAAACGACTAGTCGAGGTAGGCAAGACATGCGGGAGCAGAGACTTCGGCGGCCATGAAAGAATAGCGAAGCTTTTGTTTGTTATGGTATGAATCCAAACGGAAGTGCCCGTTTTGTAAACCTTTTGTTAAGAATAGTAACTTTCCACACATAGGTTATCCTTTAAACGTAAAAATATGCCGCTCAAAAGGAAATTGCAACATATAACAAAGGTTTAACAACCAAGATCTAAGCTGTCAATCAAACTCTTAGCCAATGAGAACCTCTTGGGATTGACGTCACATAATCACAACTTCGTGGCGCGCGATTTAAAACGGACGAAATTGCCGCAAACTAAAATCAGTCTCACGCAATAAATATTTCTGTAAAAATTTTTTTTTCTCGCGGAAAAATTGTTTTTTGACATGGTTGTCCCAATTAGGCTATTTAAAAAAAAAAACTTTTTTTTCTTTGCAGTTACCCTTTAACCGATTAGACCATCCCGGCCACTGGTTTCGGCGGACTCAATTTTTGACCAGCTCTCTGTGTACTACTGTTAGTTTTGAATTCGCTTAACTGGGGAGACGACAACCGTTGCTGATTTAAGGCCCGCGCTATTTCCGAATTGCGGCAGTGACGTGGCACGTCATCTCAGCTTGCAAATGTCGGAAGAGCCCGTCTTCCAAGATATCTAGGGAACCACTCCACCCCATAGGGACAGGCTGCACCGTGTATATAATGGGATTGAGTGAAGATTGACAAGTGCAGCCGTAGTAATATTTTGAACGAAGAGGAGAGAAGGTGTTTATATAATTCATTGCATTAATGTTAAGGAAAGGGAAAGAGAGCTGGCGAAAAATTGGGCCAGGAGCGGGGATTGAACCCGCAACCTTCGCCCGTCCGGGGCGACGCCTTACCGATTAGACCATCCCGGCCACTGGTTTCGGCGGACTCAATTTTTGACCAGCTCTCTGTGTACTACTGTTAGTTTCGAATTCTCTTAACTGGGGAGACGACAACCGTTGCTGATTTAAGACCCGCGCTATTTCCGAATTGCGGCAGTGACGTGGCACGTCACCTCAGCTTGCAAATGTCGGAAAGGGCCCGTCTTCCAAGATATCTAGGGAACGACTCCTCCCCATAGGGACAGGCTGCACTGTGTATATAATGGGACTGAGTGAAGATTGACAGGAGCAGCCGTAGTAATATTGTGAACAAAGAGGGGAGAAGGTGATTATAGAATTTATTGCATTAATGTTAAGGAAAGGGAAAGAGAGCTGGCGAAAAATTGGGCCAGGAGCGGGGATTGAACCCGCAACCTTCGCCCGTCCGGGGCGACGCGTTAACCGATTAGACCATCCCGGCCACTGGTTTCGGCGGACTCAATTTTTGACCAGCTCTCTGTGTACTACTGTTAGTTTCGAATTCGCTTAACTGGGGAGACGACAACCGTTGCTGATTTAAGGCCCGCGCTATTTCCGAATTGCGGCAGTGACGTGGCACGTCATCTCAGCTTGCAAATGTCGAAAAGGGCCCGTCTTCCAATATATCTAGGGAACCACTCCTCCCCATTGGGACAGGCTGCACCGTGTATATAATGGGATTGAGTGAAGATTGACAGGTGCAGCCGTAGTAATATTTTGAACGAAGAGGAGAGAAGGTGTTTATAGAATTCATTGCATTAATGTTAAGGAAAGGGAAAGAGAGCTGGCGAAGAATTGGGCCAGGAGCGGGGATTGAACCCGCAACCTTCGCCCGTCCGGGGCGACGCCTTAACCGATTAGACCATCCCGGCCACTGGTTTCGGCGGACTCAATTTTTGACCAGCTCTCTGTGTACTACTGTTAGTTTTGAATTCGCTTAACTGGGGATACGACAACCGTTGCTGATTTAAGGCCCGCGCTATTTCCGAATTGCGGCAGTGACGTGACACGTCATCTCAGCTTGCAAATGTCGGAAGAGCCCGTCTTCCAAGATATCTAGGGAACCACTCCTCCCCATCCTCCCCATAGGGACAGGCTGCACCGTGTATATAATGGGATTGAGTGAAGATTGACAAGTGCAGCCGTAGTAATATTGTGAACGAAGAGGGGACAAGGTGATTATAGAATTTATTGCATTAATGTTAAGGAAAGGGAAAGAGAGCTGGCGAAAAATTGGGCCAGGAGCGAGGATTGAACCCGCAACCTTCGCCCGTCCGGGGCGACGCCTTAACCGATTAGACCATCCCGGCCACTGGTTTCGGCGGACTCAATTTTTGACCAGCGCTCTGTGTACTACTGTTAGTTTCGAATTCGCTTAACTGGGGAGACGACAACCGTTGCCGATTTAAGGCCCGCGCTATTTCCGAATTGCGGCAGTGACGTGGCACGTCATCTCAGCTTGCAAATGTCGGAAGAGCCCGTCTTCCAAGATATCTAGGGAACCACTCCACCCCATAGGGACAGGCTGCACCATGCATATAATGGGATTGAGTGAAGATTGACAAGTGCAGCCGTAGTAATATTGTGAACGAAGAGAGGACAAGGTGATTATAGAATTTATTGCATTAATGTTAAGGAAAGGGAAAGAGAGCTGGCGAAAAACTGGGCCAGGAGCGGGGATTGAACCCGCAACCTTCGCCCGTCCGGGGCGACGCCTTAACCGATTAGACCATCCCGGCCACAGGTTTCGGCGGACTCAATTTTTGACCAGCTCTCTGTGTACAATATAAATAAGGGAAGGACATAAAAGACGAGGACGGACACGACGTTTCCCGGCCACTGGTTTCTCTGTGTACTACTGTTAGTTTCGAATTCGCTTAACTGGGGAGACGACAACCGTTGCTGATTTAAGGCCCGCGCTATTTCCGAATTGCGGCAGTGACGTGGCACGTCATCTCAGCTTGCAAATGTCGGAAGAGCCCGTCTTCCAAGATATCTAGGGAACCACTCCACCCCATAGGGACAGGCTGCACCGTGTATATAATGGGATTGAGTGAAGATTGACAAGTGCAGCCGTAGTAATATTGTGAACGAAGAGGGGACAAGGTGATTATAGAATTTATTGCATTAATGTTAAGGAAAGGGAAAGAGAGCTGGCGAAAAACTGGGCCAGGAGCGGGGATTGAACCCGCAACCTTCGCCCGTCCGGGGCGACGCCTTAAAGGGTAACTGCGAAGAAAAAAATGTTTTTTTTTAAACAGCCTAATTGGGACAAGCATGTCACAAAACAAATGTTCCGCGAAAAAAATAATTTTTTTTTTAGCAATATTGACGCCACAGGGCGTAATTTAGTCGGAGTCAGAACCCCCACATTTGAAACTCCCGCTCTTTCGACCCCCGCGGAGGAGATGTACGCCCCGCCCCTCACTCTCCTGACGCAGCGTCTCGACTTCCGGTCAGATCTGGCAACAACGCACGTTAAACCAGAAGCTGCGCTGGCTGCGCGGTCTGCGACCGACCTCATAGCGAGGACGGCGAGGACGTGACCGGAGAAGTGGCCCTGTGATGTTCGCGGAAGACGGAAAGTATCATTCGTAATCGTCGTGTGGGCTTTGAAAGCGAAGGGAGTCACAGGGTCCACTAGTGCGCAACCACAAGCGAAGGTCACGACCGCGCTGCGTTGACTTCGGCGATCTCGTTCTGTTTGGTGCAACAGCGATGCGACAAAGAACTGAAACGTTCGTGGTGTGTGTGCTGCGGTGCTTCGAAGTAGACAGACACCCACGCTAACACGGAGCGCAGTCTGGTCGTCGTCAGCTGATCCAGTCAAACTGGTCCGGGAGGACGCAGCGAGCCTTTTTAAAAGTAAATCTTCCTTCGTTCTATTTCAAAATGTGGAAGATTCCCGACGCATACCGTGAGTAAAAAGCTGCGGGCGTTTTCAACAAAATTACGTCGTTTTAATTGAACAATGAACTCCGAATCGTCCTAAATCTGCCGGTTTTATGATTCGTGTTGTTGGACTGCGTTTGCACAGCGACGTGTTGCGCTCATCGTGCGGTGTGAATAAATTTGGGCAAGCTTTCGTACCTGCCCGCAGATGCATGAACTGGGACCATTTTTTACGTAGTGAACACAGTGCTTTTTTTATTTTGTGTGTCTAGTCGCGGACGTTCGATGCACCCAGTGCGAATCTCGACGGCCTCCGGAGCGATATGACGAGAACGTAACTGGACACGTTTGTCGCTACGCGAACGCTTCACTGCCTCCAGCCAAATAGCATTCCTTTCGGGGTGACATGGCTGCTGGAAGGCTCGCTGTCGGGATCACTCATCTGACATCTCTGAAAAGTCGGCATTTGCACGCGCAAGCAAGCAAGAAAAAAAAAATAAAAAAGCACGCTAAGCAAGCAAAGAGGAAAACGAAAGAACCGTGCTATGAAAGCCAAAACCCCGCGTCGCTTCCTATCACTAACACCTGCGACAGCTGCT
This sequence comes from Ixodes persulcatus, assembly GCA_013358835.2. Lineage (NCBI taxonomy): Eukaryota > Metazoa > Arthropoda > Arachnida > Ixodida > Ixodidae > Ixodes > Ixodes persulcatus. The sequence goes on from JABSTQ010005190.1 coordinate 8,211, forward strand.
AAACACACACTACTTCACTCCAAGAAGTCTCACTCAAGCACCTGGGTTAGCACGAAACACTGATCACTTCGGCGAAACGACTAGTCGAGGTAGGCAAGACATGCGGGAGCAGAGACTTCGGCGGCCATGAAAGAATAGCGAAGCTTTTGTTTGTTATGGTATGAATCCAAACGGAAGTGCCCGTTTTGTAAACCTTTTGTTAAGAATAGTAACTTTCCACACATAGGTTATCCTTTAAACGTAAAAATATGCCGCTCAAAAGGAAATTGCAACATATAACAAAGGTTTAACAACCAAGATCTAAGCTGTCAATCAAACTCTTAGCCAATGAGAACCTCTTGGGATTGACGTCACATAATCACAACTTCGTGGCGCGCGATTTAAAACGGACGAAATTGCCGCAAACTAAAATCAGTCTCACGCAATAAATATTTCTGTAAAAATTTTTTTTTCTCGCGGAAAAATTGTTTTTTGACATGGTTGTCCCAATTAGGCTATTTAAAAAAAAAAACTTTTTTTTCTTTGCAGTTACCCTTTAACCGATTAGACCATCCCGGCCACTGGTTTCGGCGGACTCAATTTTTGACCAGCTCTCTGTGTACTACTGTTAGTTTTGAATTCGCTTAACTGGGGAGACGACAACCGTTGCTGATTTAAGGCCCGCGCTATTTCCGAATTGCGGCAGTGACGTGGCACGTCATCTCAGCTTGCAAATGTCGGAAGAGCCCGTCTTCCAAGATATCTAGGGAACCACTCCACCCCATAGGGACAGGCTGCACCGTGTATATAATGGGATTGAGTGAAGATTGACAAGTGCAGCCGTAGTAATATTGTGAACGAAGAGGGGACAAGGTGATTATAGAATTTATTGCATTAATGTTAAGGAAAAGGAAAGAGAGCTGGCGAAAAATTGGGCCAGGAGCGGGGATTGAACCCGCAACCTTCGCCCGTCCGGGGCGACGCCTTAACCGATTAGACCATCCCGGCCACTGGTTTCGGCGGACTCAATTTTTGACCAGCTCTCTGTGTACTACTGTTAGTTTTGAATTCGCTTAACTGGGGAGACGACAACCGTTGCTGATTTAAGGCCCGCGCTATTTCCGAATTGCGGCAGTGACGTGGCACGTCATCTCAGCTTGCAAATGTCGGAAGAGCCCGTCTTCCAAGATATCTAGGGAACCACTCCACCCCATAGGGACAGGCTGCACCATGTATATAATGGGATTGAGTGAGGATTGACAAGTGCAGCCGTAGTAATATTGTGAACAAAGAGGGGACAAGGTGATTATAGAATTTATTGCATTAATGTTAAGGAAAGGGAAAGAGAGCTGGCGAAAAACTGGGCCAGGAGCGGGGATTGAACCCGCAACCTTCGCCCGTCCGGGGCGACGCCTTAACCGATTATACCATCCCGGCCACTGGTTTCGGCGGACTCAATTTTTGACCAGCTCTCTGTGTACTACTGTTAGTTTTGAATTCGCTTAACTGGGGAGACGACAACCGTTGCTGATTTAAGGCCCGCGCTATTTCCGAATTGCGGCAGTGACGTGGCACGTCATCTCAGCTTGCAAATGTCGGAAGAGCCCGTCTTCCAAGATATCTAGGGAACCACTCCACCCCATAGGGACAGGCTGCACCGTGTATATAATGGGATTGAGTGAAGATTGACAGGTGCAGCCGTAGTAATATTTTGAACGAAGAGGGGAGAAGGTGATTATAGAATTTATTGCATTAATGTTAAGGAAAGGGAAAGAGAGCTGGCGAAAAATTGGTCCAGGAGCGGGGATTGAACCCGCAACCTTCGCCCGTCCGGGGCGACGCCTTAACCGATTATACCATCCCGGCCACTGGTTTCGGCGGACTCAATTTTTGACCAGCTCTCTGTGTACTACTGTTAGTTTTGAATTCGCTTAACTGGGGAGACGACAACCGTTGCTGATTTAAGGCCCGCGCTATTTCCGAATTGCGGCAGTGACGTGGCACGACATCTCAGCTTGCAAATGTCGGAAGAGCCCGTCTTCCAAGATATCTAGGGAACCACTCCTCCCCATAGGGACAGGCTGCACCGTGTATATAATGGGATTGAGTGAAGATTGACAGGTGCAGCCGTAGTAATATTTTGAACGAAGAGGGGAGAAGGTGATTATAGAATTTATTGCATTAATGTTAAGGAAAGGGAAAGAGAGCTGGCGAAAAATTGGTCCAGGAGCGGGGATTGAACCCGCAACCTTCGCCCGTCTGGGGCGACGCCTTAACCGATTAGACCATCCCGGCCACTGGTTTCGGCGGACTCAATTTTTGACCAGCTCTCTGTGTACTACTGTTAGTTTCGAATTCGCTTAACTGGGGAGACGACAACCGTTGCTGATTTAAGGCCCGCGCTATTTCCGAATTGCGGCAGTGACGTGGCACGTCATCTCAGCTTGCAAATGTCGGAAGAGCCCGTCTTCCAAGATATCTAGGGAACCACTCCACCCCATAGGGACAGGCTGCACCGTGTATATAATGGGATTGAGTGAAGATTGACAAGTGCAGCCGTAGTAATATTGTGAACGAAGAGGGGACAAGGTGATTATAGAATTTATTGCATTAATGTTATTAAAGGGAAAGAGAGCTGGCGAAAAATTGGGCCAGGAGCGGGGATTGAACCCGCAACCTTTGCCCGTCCGGGGCGACGCCTTAACCGATTAGACCATCCCGGCCACTGGTTTCGGCGGACTCAATTTTTGACCAGCTCTCTGTGTACTACTGTTAGTTTCGAATTCGCTTAACTGGGGAGACGACAACCGTTGCTGATTTAAGGCCCGCGCTATTTCCGAATTGCGGCAGTGACGTGGCACGTCATCTCAGCTTGCAAATGTCGGAAGAGCCCGTCTTCCAAGATATCTAGGGAACCACTCCACCCCATAGGGACAGGCTGCACCGTGTATATAATGGGATTGAGTGAAGATTGACAAGTGCAGCCGTAGTAATGTTGTGAACGAAGAGGGACAAGGTGATTATAGAATTTATTGCATTAATGTTAAGGAAAGGGAAAGAGAGCTGGCGAAAAACTGGGCCAGTAGCGGGGATTGAACCCGCAACCTTCGCCCGTCCGGGGCGACGCCTTAACCGATTTGACCATCCCGGCCAATGGTTTCGGCGGACTCAATTTTTGACCAGCTCTCTGTGTACTACTGTTAGTTTCGAATTCGCTTAACTGGGGAGACGACAACCGTTGCTGATTTAAGGCCCGCGCTATTTCCGAATTGCGGCAGTGACGTGGCACATCATCTCAGCTTGCAAATGTCGGAAGGGGCCCGTCTTCCAAGATATCTAGGGAACCACTCCTCCCCATAGGGACAGGCTGCACCGTGTATATAATGGGATTGAGTGAATATTGACAAGTGCAGCCGTAGTAATATTGTGAACGAAGAGGGGACAAGGTGATTATAGAATTTATTGCATTAATGTTAAGGAAAGGGAAAGAGAGCTGGTGAAAAATTGGGCCAGGAGCGGGGATTGAACCCGCAAGCTTCGCCCGTCCGGGGCGACGCCTTAACCGACTAGACCATCCCGGCCACTGGTTTCGGCGGACTCAATTTTTGACCAGCTCTCTGTGTACTACTGTTAGTTTCGAATTCGCTTAACTGGGGAGACGACAACCGTTGCTGATTTAAGGCCCGCGCTATTTCCGAATTGCGGCAGTGACGTAGCACGTCATCTCAGCTTGCAAATGTCGGAAAGGGCCCGTCTTCCAAGATATCTAGGGAACCACTCCTCCCCATAGGGACAGGCTGCACCGTGTATATAATGGGATTGAGTGAAGATTGACAAGTGCAGCCTTAGTAATATATATATATATATATATATTCCAAAAGATAATTGCCCTTATGGAGATGGTCTTCCAAAAACGAGGAGAAAGTCGCCAAAAAGTTGTGTACGGAGGAAACGTTTCGGGCCTGGTAGGCTCTGCGTCAGTCCGAACAAGAACACTTTGTTTTCCTTTTCTTTGAATTAAAGAAAAAACGGCCGCAAAGAAGAAGTAATTGGAAAAATGCTTACCGTTTAGCGGGTACCTAGTCAACTAAATTCTCGCCTAAAAGTTTAATATATCCCGATAAAAAAAACAGTAAATAGTATTGAAGTAATTAAATATAATAATATTATCACAAAGCCAGTTTTTGGGACATGTGGTTGGACATAAGCCAACTATACCTGGTGTCATGTGAAGCCAATGAGAGGCCCAATGTAAAGCGTTTGCTCGTGTCAAATTAAACGATGAAGCGAGAAAAAAAAACAAAAAAAAACGTTAATAATGGAGGTTCCCACGATGGCAACCGTCTCCAGGCCTAGGAGGGCAGGGGCACGTCCCGAGGCCATGATCAAAGGAACAGCACCTGGGAGAAAGAGAAGGCATCCGAGAGAAATATATTCCAAAAGATAATTGCCCTTATGGAGATGGTCTTCCAAAAACGAGGAGAAAGTCGCCAAAAAGTTGTGTATGGAGGAAACGTTTCGGGCCTGGTAGGCTCTTCGTCAGTCCATACAAGAACACTTCGTTTTCCTTTTCTTTGAATTAAAGAAAAAACATGTATGCCATCTCCTGACGAAGCCGAGCCTCTCGGCGAATCTGTCGTAATACATACAATAAACTCCTAGCATAGCAACTCCGCAAGTACGGATCTCTGACTTATTACATTTTCCCGGTCCATTGTTCTCAAACTACTCTGCTTCACCTATATATATATATATATATATATATATATATATATATATATATAACTTGTCCAATAATATTGAATTAGTCTATACATGCCGTAAAGGATACTAGAATTCGCGACTTACGAGGTAATTCTAATAAATAAAGAGAAAAAATAACTTTTTATATTGTGCGTTTTCAGAGATACTTCATTATCTATTGCTATTACATTGTATGGGTCCTCTTTTCCCTGTTTAATTATCCGTCTTTTTGCTTGTTTTTTTTATTCTAAGAGAATTTATTTTATGTAGCTCATCCGGTAATTTATTAAAAAACTTAAGTACCTAATATTTCCTTGTGGGATCTCCCTATTTTGTCTTTATGAATGGTTCAAGAAATTTTTTTATTCGGTCTTAATGTCCTTTTTTTTATACATTTTCCAGGCTATGTTTGTTGTTGGAAAAATGTTTTATAATGCTATCATACTTCATTTGATCTCTGAAAAGTGACATTCCTAGTTTTTTATAGATATAGTCTGAGAGATCAGTTTCTTTGCTTTGGTAGCCAATTTTTCTAACTATCCTTTTTTTAATCGATTCTAGCTTTAGTTGTAAATATTTGGCACAGTGACCATAAAGTGTTATTCCATATTGAAGTACGGATTTCCCCAGTGCTTTGCATATCATTTTAAGTATGGATCATGGTGCTAGGTCTTAAATTTTGTACATATGGGCCATTAATACCTCTGTCGGACGGGCACCTAAAAGGACCTTTACGCCAAAAGACCTTTAGTGTAAAGATACTGACACCCATCCCCCCCAAATTTGTTTTTTTTTTTGTTTTTTCAGGTGATTTATTATGGTGTCGGAAGACTACCCAATTAATATTTTGCTACAGAGTCACATATGTTTTTAATGAAGCCAAGAAACGCAACTGCTCGAAACCGAAACCGAGACCTTCGGAAGTCGCGTGGCTACACCCGACCGTGCGCTTTTTTTTTTCCTCCGGTTTTTTTTTTTTTTTTTTGGCCGCTCGAGCAGATGACATGTGTGGCGGGAACTGTTTGCCGTGCGATTCCTTTGCAGTTATATTTGTTCCGCTCGCTGTTCTGCATTTCAGGATGAGTTGTTTTGTGCATTGTACAGTTGGAAATGAGTAGTGAGTGCCCGTGGTTAATTCCCGTGATCGGCTCCGAAAAGAATACACCCAAGATGTTGCGTGAAGAGCTGCCTCACAGGTTCTGCATCCCAAAGTTGCATTGTGCGGCAGAGTCTGCACAAGTTTCCGAAAGATCAACGGGATCGGGACCAATGGCTGGCTGCAATTCCTGTAGAACATTTACGGGCACCTTGGAAAATCTGATACTACCCGATTTATGTGCTCCTTGCATTTTGTGGAAAGTTACTACAGGGTGATTCAAGGGGAGGCCAGGCTCTTTAGTTCGACCGCAAAATTCGGTTTCTTAAAGGGGTACTCCGGCGATTTTTTCATGGTCGCCGATTTGCCTCAAAATTGGCTCAACCCACCGATAGACATGGCTCTACGAGTTCCCGAAGTATTGTGCGAAAAGAAAAAAAATTCGCGAAGTTATTGAATTTTCGACTTTCGTTTTCATTGTGTTTCTCAAACCGGGAGCCCCTACTGGCAACATTGAAGTGTGACGACAGAAATGGTACAAAGTGGGCAGTTAGCAGCAGTAAGCCATGTTCCCAAGTGACTACAAGACGTTTCATGGTGGTAAAAGAATGTTTGGTAACTGATTCACCGAGAAGCACGCAAAAAACACTCGAAATACTCTGTGTAAGGCTACATGCACGTCCTGAAAGTATGTACCATGTGTGACGTCACACCACCGAAGAGCGTGCGAAAATTTGAATGCTGGTTTCAGCATCATCTTCATTTACGGTTTTCTCCATTGCTATTTTGAATTTCGAGGAAACAAATAGCATACCGTGACGACTGAAGTCCGGGTAGTTAAAAAATGCAATTTGTTTAGGCAGCTCAAAAAACGGCCGGAGTACCCCTTTAACCTATCGCGCTACGATTTTGTGCAGCGTTGCCCACAGATGGTGCTTTTTTTTTTTTTGTAAAATTTGCAAAGAGCGAACTTACCTGAGGAAAAAGTAAAGAAAGAAAAAGGCTTTGCTCCTATGGAAACGCAGCGACGCCACCGGTCTTCAAACAACACGGCGCCGTTTCGCACGGGAGACAAAAGATGGCACAAGCGGTCGCGACGCCAACTGCCGCCAACGAACGAGCATACGTCGCCGAGAGCCGGCGTCTTTACCAGACGATATTTTCGACTCGAAAGCGGCGCGAGCTTTTCTGATATCAGTTGCCAATGCACTATTTTATCATCCTAACTGAGAAAACATATTGAATGGACACTTAATCGATTAGGAAAATGGTTTGTCGGAATATTTTGACTGTTTTCTTCGGGGTACCGATGTCGTCTGCTTTGCAGTTTCTTGTTGTTACCGCGCCTGTTTTTGTTTTTACGATTGTCGCCGCCTGCGGAACGCGCTCCACTTTTGAGTCGATTGTCTGCTAAAGATGCCGGCTCTCGGCGCCGTCTGCTCGTTCGTTGGCGGCGTTCGTTGCGCCATCTCTTGTCTCCCGTGCGAAACGGCGCCGTGCTGTTTGAAGACCGGTGGCGTCGCTGCGTTTCCATAGGAGCTAAGCCTTTTTCTTTCTTTACTTTTTCCTCAGGTAAGTTCGCTCTTTGCAAATTTTACAAAAAAAAATGCACCATCTGTGGGCAACGCTGCGCACAATCGTAGCGCGATAGGTTCAGAAACCGAATTTTGCGGTCAAATTAAAGAGCCTGGCCTCTCCTTGAATCACCCAGTAGATTGAGTTCACAGGTGTCAAAAAGGGAATCCCATATCAGCAACGTTTGGTCCACAACATTTGGTTTTTCAGTGACAATTGTAAAAAAAAAAAGAAACATAAATATTGCAAAATGTAGGAAAAAACAGAAAGAAAACGGTTTGCCCACACTCGGGATTAAACCTATGTCCGCTGCGTGTGAGGCGGACGTCTTTCCACTGAGCTACTGCGGGAACTCTTCGTAGTAATGCAGCCGGTCGACTGTAGGTCGGAAAGTTTACTGCCGATTTCCCTCCAGCAAAGCCGCTCTCGCCTCGAAGTCAGGCAGCATCACGCATTGGCAACATTCGCACCCAGTAAAGAAATCATACGCGTGCATATTCAACTCTAAGTACGCATTTCGTGCTTGCCGTTTGCGCGAGCGATGTCTTCAGCCACGAGAAGGGGGCGACGGCTCGGCGACGTCTTCGTGCAAATCGGTTTGGTGGTCGGGCGTGCCGTACGGGATGAATACGAATTCTTTTGATCAGTCCAAAATTTCTCTTTTTCAAAGGAAGACAGAACTCGCCGGTACTTCAAACGACAGTTCTGAAGTAGAGGTCCCACGCCCGTCGTCCGCTGCCATCGCCCCACGATACGCAAAACGACGCCATGTTGAGAATTACGCAGCGAATGCACAGAATGCTTTCGGTTCTCTGTCCAACTTGTTTTTTCAATCAACGTATTTCAGCTTTCTAGAAGCCACAAAACATTGGTTTTATAATTTTTTTTTTCATTTTTAATATTGAGTGTGTGCCTTCAATGACCCACAACTTTGATTAATTTTGGTGGTTGGGTCTAAACCTTGGAAAACGGCCCGTGACCACAGAAAAGAGAGTGAGCGCGACTCAAACCGGCCAGTTCTCGATCGGCGGTTTTCGGGCGGAAAGAAACCGAATTTCGAGCTGCAAATTCTGTTCTGGGTTGTTCGGCTCTCATACGTCACGTACAACCAGGGCTGCCAACCAGAGAGAAATTTCCCAGATTAAGGTAATATTGAGGTCTATGTGGGAATAAGCGAAATTTTGGGCTCAGTATATATCTGAAACTTTATAGATCAATTATGATTTTTTTTCGAGATAACATCGAATTATATTGGCTTTGGCTACATTTGGGTTATTCTCTCCATCCGTTTGGCGGTTTATTGTGCGACCATCTGGCAACACTGAGGAGCACTCGAACAACTTTTTTCGGCAAAATCAGTTCTCATCGCCACCGTGAAAACTGTGGAGGAAGGGACCAGTCAACTCGAATCTTCTGAGAGCGCCACTGTGCCTTCTCGGAAAGCTTTAGTACAACAAAAAATATGTCTGGGTATAGATACACCATGTACAAGATACAGACTTACCCCGACTAATAGTATTTTGTGAAGTGCCGCGCACGAAAGGGTGCTTATTATATGCCGTGTTCCATGTTTTTGAGTTTGAGAACTCTAGCTTGTGTCAGAGCTTTTGTTTTGGACTTACTGTTATAAAAGTACTTAAGAAGTTGTTAAAGCAGTGTCATGTTCTGATGATGTGCATAACATCTAAGGCGAAGAGAGTGTTTCATTCGTCAGTTTGAATCTCCCGGTAACATTTCCCCTCGCCAGATTTGCTTTGACCACTCTTTTGGCCCGATAAACGCATTTTTGCGAAACGTACGCGAGGCGTAAAGGCTACAAAATATATCTCTCATCGTAAAATTGGAAGTGATGCAGAAAACAACGAATATTTAGTATTATATAATTATTTGGGCAAGCGAGGTAAATTTCGGCAGAAATAGGGAAATTTCAGGCGTCCGCAAGGGAAATCCCGACTTTCCGTGTTGGCAGCCCTGCATACAACTAAAAACCTCGGCGAGCATAAGTACCCTGTCAGTGTCCCTTTAAGCAGTGCCACACGGCAACTCAAATGGCATTTAGCATAGGGGTCCTTTTCGTAAACCCGAGTTCCCGCAACTCCTTTACGGTTGCTAAAGGCGTACTCTCGTCAACAGCAGTCTACAATAGAGAAGCAAAATGAAATAAAAGATTTTACTGATATCTAAAATCAATGTTTTGGTATGTTTATTACTGAAAAAGAGTGTGTTTCACGTATATTCTGTACAGACCTCGCTCTACTAATAGTTTTTTTGTACTCACAACCCCAGCTGTCTAGTAGGCCTCGTCATCCCGCTGCTCGCCAACACGCGTCGTCCGCTTCGGCACTTTGGTTTTCCTCCTCTCAATTTTCCTTACAACCATAGTTATCTAGCTTTTATTTCTCTACTTTATATTTTATCATCCTTTAATAGTGTATTGCTAACTGTACTGTGTATATTTAATATTTTTTGTACCTATGTATTTCTGTATCTCACTCGCGTAGTGCGATATGTCGAACGACGGAGGAGCGTCCACGACTAGGAAGGGGTCGCCGCACTTCCATTGGAGCGTTGAGGCGACCTGGGCGCTGATCTGACTTCGGGAGGATCGGCTGGAGGACCTCCGACATGTGCGATGAAACTCAAGCGCGAGCACGATGCCGAACAGGGCAAAAGCATAGCAGAAGCACAGAAAGGAGTGAGAGTACTGAGCAACGTTAGGACTGAGTGAGCGGGAGACGCTCAGGGTTGCCGCTAATTGTCAAAAAAACACTTTGCTTGGGCTTAAAGGGACTTTGTTGTAATCACTCGGCTGAACTCGTTATTTTGTCTTTTTTAATATTTTGTTTGTTTAAGAAAAACTCAAAACAATTATTTATATCGTCAAAATATTATTTTCCTGGTGTGATCGAGATTTATGCGTGTTAACGAGTTACGATCGCTTCAATCGCTGTAAACGTCATCTAAATGACATTTACGTGGGCTGTCTGGCACGGCAGAACTTAAAGGTCATTTGAAAATCCTAAAGGCCTTAGGCGTAAAGGTCCTTTTAGGTGCCCGTCTGACAGAGGAATAATACCCCTAATTTTTTACAAACCTGGTCTATGTGAATACCCATTTAATATGTTTGTCTATATGCATATCCAGGTATTTGACATTATCGTCATATTTTAACATGACACACAAGCAGTTGTTGCAGTTCTGATCATGCATTTTGATTGAAATTTCATTTACATTTTTTTTTTCTGGGATCTCTAAAGCATGATGACGAAAATAATCCCTGGAGAAGGGGAACAAGAGGGACAAAGGACAAACACAAATCTCCAAACACAGCTAGGTGACTGGTGAGCGACCGAAAAAATCCGCCTGGTCCGGGTATCGAACCCGGGACCTCTCCATTACAGGTGGAGTGCTCTACCAACTGAGCTAACCAGGGGTTAGACGTCAGTAGAGCAAACGGGTTTTATCAGCCGCCACCAGTCTAACACCAACAAGGGTGAAGCTTGCAATTTAAGGTTATAATTATAATGCATTTAAATGCAAAGGTGCAAGCGAGCTGGACAAGAATGATGACGAAAATAATCCCCGAAGAAGGGGAACAAGAGGGACAAAGGACAAACACAAATCTCCAAGCCAAGTCACCTAGCTGTGTTTGGAGATTTGTGTTTGTCCTTTGTCCCTCTTGTTCCCCTTCTCCAGGGATTATTTTCGTCATCATTCTTGTCCAGCTCGCTTGCACCTTTGCATTTAAATGCATTATAACTCTAAAGCATATTGCTTTCATTTTAGGAACATTTACGATTATTTGGTTTTTACGGTGCCATTGCATGATCTTATGAATATCATCTTGTATCGTTATTGCCGCTACTTCGTAATTTCGATGTCATATACAATTACTGTGTCATCTGCAAATTGAAAGAACTTACTTTTTAACCTAACCTGTGCTATCTCGTTAATATATAAATGAAAAAGTAGTGGACCAAGGCTGCACCTTTGGGTGCTCCTTGTTTGACCTTAATTTCCTTGCTATAGTTTGATCCTAAATGTACTACCATAAAATACCGGGCAAGCGCCCACTCAAAATTGAGAGATAATCGCGAAAAAATGGGGGATGGGCACTTGTCCGGTCATCAATTTTACATATCAATGTACTGTGCATATTTTCTCAGATCTTACAAATTTGGAAATGAGCGCTTAATGTGGAATGGGCGGATGCTCGGTATTCTACAGTAGCTGAAACCGAGCAGTAAGGTAATTTCGGAATAAATCATCTGCCTTCCCTTGAATCCCAGTACTGTATAGTCTATCCATTAATATACCATGATTTTTTGTGTCGAATGCCCTGGTAAAGTCTGTGAATAAAGCTAGAACATACTTTCCAATGTCCATGTTTTCATTTACATAGTCAAAAAAGTCTTTTAAGGCCACTGGTTCCTATGTGTTCCCCGAATCCATATTGCATATGTGTTAATAGGCTATATTTTGCAATATAGCACCTAAGTACGTTATTAATCTATTTTTCCCATATATAATTTACCACCGCTTGCTCGGAATTTTACGGTATCTATGCGTGCAAACTATACAGGAATTTTGTTTTTCAAGATTGTTCAGTATGACGAGATGCGACGGACTTTTGGAAATTAAAGAGTATGTTAATAATAATTTATGAAACATACAAACTTCTTTGTGATCTCAGAAAGCAGACGTTTGTCAAGGTGTGTCTTGTATGAGAAGATTTTTGTGTCGACTAGGCACCAGTTGCAGACTATACACCGGGTGCGGACTAAAGACCGGAAAATATGGCAACTTTATTTCAAATTATTTTGTGATTTTCTTTCTTTGTACTTCTTAATATTAGGAAATCATTTCAGTAGTTGTTAAGCTTTCTTTTTTTTCTTTGATCAGGTTATCAATTTCTTTAGTTATCCATTGATTCTGCTTTGGGTTACCAACCGTCCCGGATTTCGCGGGACTGTCCCGACTTTTCATAAAGCGTCCCAGTCCCTCATCGTCCCTGTCAGGACAGCCATATGTCCCGGATTGGGTCCAGACGGTCGAGCTAGAAATCTTATATGTGGTCCAACGTACGCCCAACAATGCACGCCACACTGCGAAACACGGAGTTTGCACGAATCGCACGAACAATGCTGCGTTGTCTAGCGTTGGCTGCGAGGTTTTAGCCACTTTAGCATGCAAGAGCAATAGCAAGCAGGAAACCGCGGCGGGCGCCTGTTATCATCATCATCATTTGTATAAACCCCTTTGCCATCTGCCTTCTCCTCCTTCGCGCTACCCCTACCTACCCCCCCCCCCCCCCCCCTCCGGTCCCGAGTTCCTTCATTGCAGAGTTGGTAACCCTAATTCTGCTCCTTATGATTTTTCGTACTGCATCTTTGAGTTGACTTTGCATAAATATATTTGAATATATTAACAATATTATCTTATGATTTTGCTGGGTTCTGTACTTTGGCGACAACGTTCCAATCTGTTTCTCGGATGCACTTATCGACTATCTTGTTATTTATAAATGAGCCTTCGATAGCTTTATTACTGTTTTGAATAAAATCTGTAACAGTTACTGCCACAATATAATGGTCAGCTACTTTTTCAGAAATGACTTGTCCTTCGGGCTTCCCTTTTTAGACTGTACATGTATGTGATCTATACGCAACTGAGTTAGTTTCTTGCCTAATATTTCTTCTCTCGGGAATTCATGTGTCATCGACTCCAGTCCCACTTGTGCCATATCATCTAGGTAATTATTTATCATTAAGCTAGGTCTTGTGATGTCTAGATTAATATCCCCTAATACTATTAAGTCTGTGTCTTTGTTATCGTTACGCCATTTGTTGATATCAACTAAATTTTTTTTTACATTTCCATGTCTTGTTTGATACAATCCTAGTGTAGAAATTTTTTTTCCGTGGTCTTCAATTTCGATATGAAGTGCCTTCTTTGAACAGAAGTTTGCTTTCTTGTGTTTGGTTATTTTCCACTTTTGATTTATCATGATCAAGATACCTCCTCCTCTCTTCCCGTCTCTATTAAGCGAAAACATCTCAAAATTATTTAGAAAGAAGAAGGTTTCTTCATGCGATGTAATATTTCTTTCCGAGAAGGCAGTTTCGTCTATATTTAGACGTAACTTTACCAATAAACAGTTTATCAAACTGTTTATTTTATTTAAATGTTTTTTAAGACTGCGTACATTAGTGTGCAAAAGAACAAAACATAACTCGTAAACAGTAGCGTTTATACTTTCCCACCACTTTTCAAAAGAAAGATACGTTTGTTTCCTTTTCATATCTAATCCCAATAAACATACTCCCTTTTTAATTTTTGCTAAGTCACTTTCATGCTCATTTCAAATAGCCGGGCCGCCTTGTTTTCGCTCGTACGAGCATCCTTCTTTATGCCAGATAAACTTGTAACCGAGGTGCTTTGCTTTTGTTTTGACTTTCAAAGGACAACTTTCGATTTGGAATGGGCATGTTCTCTCGTAGATAGACGTTTTCTACTTCTGCGCCAGCCCTCAGTTTCTGCTTGTTTTCAAGCCAAGCGTCTCGATCGTTTCGGTTGATAAAGCGTATTATCACCATGGGTGTTTTTTTTTTCTTTTAGTGGGGATGCGGTGAACTGTTTTTACAATATCGGTGGTTAGTCTGGGCACGTGTATCTGGTCGGCGATTTTGTTCAGCTTTTCTAGTAGGTTTTCATTCATGGATTCGGCAAGTCCGTGTACTTCAAGGTTATTTCTACGTTCGTGTTGCTCCAGCTTGTTTATCTCTTTTTTAGTTGATCCGTTTCGTCAGTCCTTCTCTCGTTTTCCATTTTACTCACCCTCTTTCTTAGACCTTTGATCTCGTTCTCATGGTCTTGCACTGTCTTAATCAGCTCATCATAGGTTTCGGACGTTGATTGCAGACTCCTTTATGTCCATCACAGTTTGTTCTATTGTGAGTAGCTCATCGGCTTACTGTTTGAATGGTGCGAACACGCTCAACATACTGAATATTTGAGTCAACTTTTGCTGCACATCTAGCTTTTCGTCATTAGGCTGTCCGTCTTCAGATGTGCTCCGAGTTCTTTATCTTGCCCCCTTATAGGTTTGACACTTCCATAGTTTTTTAAATCCTTATTTCTTCTCCCGGAGGGTGATTTTGGTTACTTCTGAGCTAGGTCCTAAGTGGTACTTGAAGTGACATTCGTGACATTCTAGTACACTTCCTTCTTGTTCTATGGATGTTTTACAGTGCAAGCACAAGACGTCGGTTTCATTGTCTTTCAACATTTCAGTGACACTTCAATCAGTAATCAGTAATGGGCAACCAGCGGCCAGCAATTAACATTTAGCAGTCGGCGACGGGAGTTGAGCGCTTCAATTAGATAATGAAATTTTTCCTACCTGCAAACTCAGGTGGTTAATGTATGGCAGATAACCCCGTCGCCGACTGCCGCTGCTGTGTGTGCCTCTTTTGTAGTCTTGTCCTTGGTGCCGCCTCCGTCGTTGCCGTTACTGGCGGTCATACTCTAGGGCAGTACTCCTTGTATAGTTGTCCACAGGCTCCTAGGGGTCTGTGCCGATTCGGAGATCCTCCACCAGGGGAGCTAAGATCCCAGATCAAAATGTGCAAAGTGATTGGGTTTTTCTTTGATCAGAGGGAGGCAAGAAGCAGCGAAATTGAATTTGAGGAGAGGTTCATGGCAGCAGCGAATTGACTTCGGGCAAGCTAAATGTTGGGATCCTATTGTCGGTGTGTGTGAAGTACAGGGGGTGCTTCTCTATCTATCATCATCATCGTTTGTGACGTCACTGGTTGGACAGACTGGGACAGACCGCGTAGGTCTTGTATTCCTCGGCTCGTCAGCTCGCTTCATGTGCTGTTTGGGTAACGCGGGGCAAGGCCTGTTTTATGCGTTGTATTTATTTGGTATAGTAATATTTGTAGTAGGACATTTTACCAAAGCTTGATACCGTGGCACGCCTAGTCGTGCTGCAAACACTTTTGGCGCTAAGGTGTCGAAGTGCTCGGGTGGTGGTGTGCTGTTCTCTACCTCAGTACAAAAACTTGGATGATGAAAATAGAATATCCAGTGCTTTACCATTCTACATCTACCACAGCGAATAGGCTGTATTTTTTATTATGATTCGGACTAAATAGACTGAGAAAGGAATGTCTCGCCAAATTGAATATAGGAAAGCAAATTTCGAGAACCTCTCGTGTGTGTCGTAAACACTTCAGGGAAAGCAACACCGTGTATCCTGTTGGTTCTAACGTGTTCTGTGAGTGCTGGTTTCTCATTAGTTTCAAGTTGATTCCTTTTTGAATTTTGTAAACCAGTAAACAAACATTTCCTTGAAATAACTGGCAGGAAGAAACAGTGCCTGACTTCTGGAGTTGTTCCAATTAAATCCCTGCTTATTCACCCACTCGACTCAAAACATGCGAGACCCCCTCGCAATCAAAGTCTTAAATCTAGTTAGTCGGTGACACTTCAGCATCCCAATAATGAGGTATACACCTACAATGAATTACTACCGTTGTATGTTTAATTTTGCGGACCCAAATGCACACAATGCATGATGCACGTCTCAGCGGGCGATTTTAAATTTGTAAACAATTGTTAGTACAAATTGGATAGGTCAAATTAATCAATTGCCTGAAATTGCCGGGCCATGTCAGAGAATCTAAAGGGAAGCTGAAGAGCTTTTAGAAAAAAATGAGTTAATGGCTGATGCTGACGTGTTTGTGCCTGCTGAATCCTAATATCATAACCGTTTGACCAAAAAAAGTTACTAAACGCGAAAAAAAGTGAAGATAACAAGCGATTGCCCCAGTGACATGCCATTGGCTAGTCATGCGTGACGCGCCACTATGTCATAAAAGGTCCACCTTGATTCTCGCTTGCTCCGTTGCTTGCGGAAGTAGTCGGGCGCCGAGACTTCTGCTCCTCTAAATCGGGTTCGGCTTTTGATTTTTTGAAATCTTTCGGTGGATCTGAAAGCGGAATGTGTCCAGAGGACCCTCTACGTGACAGAGTACGCGTTCCTCCTGTTGGCAAAGTAGAAAAATGAATCTCCGCGGTAATACGGGCAGACACGAGGAACTGCTTGCGCCGACGCGACATGGCCGGCTTCGTACGTTCTAAAACATACTGACTGCTACTTATTGTAACGTAAAACGTTGACGATAAACAGAGTGCTATTCACGGGAAGCGTCAGGCCAGATTAGCGTGACCCTCCCCAAAACGGCTGTCAGAGGACGAGAATTCGGCACACATCGGCCTTCATGCTTGGCAGCTGCTGGACAAGTGACCGTGTGGGCTGCATTGTTCACCAAGGCTGAAGTGGTTTGAAGGGATAGTATAATCCGGCTTGGAGCGACGGGAAAGCTTCCCCTGAGATGAGACGGGTAATGAGACAGGGTCGTCGTTCTGCCACCGCGATGTCCCTGGGTACTATGTGAATAGCTGCACAGAAGCTCTATCCTTGTGATAGCGGTACCCTCTGCTGCTTTTCATTTGCTTGCCGCCAATTATTACGCAATTCCAGCTTTAGAAAAAGCGGAGATGTGTACCCGGCAGCCCTCAGTTTGATGTTGAATTCGTGAAAGCTTCCTGGGCCTCTACATTCACACACACCTCCCAAGATTTTTTGACTGCTTTAGACCACCACCTAGCATTATCATCGTCCGATCGCATTTCCATGGCACAAAGAACCATTGCATGACAAACAAACTTTATACGGAACACACGGCGTAACTAGTAAAAAAAGAACTCAATTCACGTCAGAATGTCACATGATTCGTATCTCCAAAATGTGTCCCTGAAGAGAATATGTATGTACCCATGGAAGGAAAATTTAACAAAATTTATGTTTGCATTTAAAAAATATGTGAGCTCAAATAGTATCAGCAACCATAAAAAACGTCCATGCTAGAACAAGTTGCACCGTGAAAGTCTCCCAAGTGACTGGGTAGCGGAGTAGATTAAAAAACAAAATAAAACAATCTCGGGTAACGGAGTCTGTCCGGAAAATGTGGTCACTTCAACAATATAAAAAGAAACCAAAACTAAAAAACTAATATAAGGCGGTTAGCACAGGAGCCAGTGGAAGCCCACTAGTAGGCTACATGATCGCGGCTTTTCCAGTACACTGCACACAACTAATAACGTAATAGCTTTTTTCTAGAACAGTCAACCTATAATTCGTACCTAGTGTCGTCTCTACTTTGCGTGTATATTTTAATGCGCTGAATTGCCTTCTTACCTTCAAAGGTGGTCGGCAGAGCATCAGGTTCAGGTGAGCCTTCTCCAGACCCAGGTTCATACGTACATCGTTTTAATATGCGCCGTCCGGAACACGTTCTGAACATAAGACAGTGTACTTGCTCAAACTCCTGTTTGCATAGCGGGGACCCATCCCTTTAAAATCTCGGTGTCGGAGTGAAAAGGGCGGTGAGTGGGAAGAACAACTGCGACGAGCACTGTTTGTGCAAGCCGACGGCTACACATGAGTATGGCATCGTGCAACAGCGTGAGGCAGTCGCTTCGGCTCCGCAAGAATTCCGCAACCCGTGAACAAATAAGGGAACAATGAACAGATATAGCACAACCGGTCAACGGATAAAAGCAAGTGCTATGCGGCGGTAGAAGGACGACGGCTCGAAAAGTCAGTAGAACAGCCTACGAGGGAAGCGCGGCCAGCCGTGGCAGGGTCCCCCAGCTGGGCCTTCTGTGACGTCTGCTGACGGGCTTCCTCCTGTCTCCCTTTCCCTCTGCTTCGAAGGGGCGTGGCTTCAGCGCTACTTTGAAGGCGCTTTTCAGGTTAATCTGCACATAAAATGACCAAACCAATTTGATATTCGTGATGGCTGAGGTCTAATTAACCAGGCTGGGGTGTTTTTTTCTCATATTTAGAACTGCTTCAGCTTCCCTTTAAGGGATTTATGAAAATTTCTGCTTTTCTTTCGAACGGAAGTTGTGATGTGACAAACTTCTTTGCCACATATTAGATGTGGGAGTAGAGCGTCTGTTGCTGACGAGCATTTGCTCAACAGTAAGTGTCGAGTTACGCTTGGATAAAAGCGTCGGTATCGGCAAGCTCAATGTAGCTTGAACAAGTGTGCAGTTCTTTGCAACGCAACTGTGCGTGCGTGAACAGCTAAGAAGATAGCACATCATTTACTCTGGTGGATGCAAAACCTATACATGGCTTGCACTGACGTCACATCGCATATTTTCGACCACCATGGTCATGGTTTATGACGCATCATTTGCATTGAGCATTGAGCAGGAAGAGAGGGAACCTGCTTTTGTAAGAATTTGAGTGACAGTTTAATCTTCTATAATCTTCTGGGAGGAGAATATCGACGTCTGTGCAAATCCGGGAGGTACCAAAGAGGATCGTGGTTAGACTGGAGCTCCTTCTTCCCCTCTTCTCTGGTGGTCATCGGAGCGCTCTTTGAATGACTTCACATGCAAGCCATGTACCATACTTTCCGGTGTATAAAACGCACCGTTGTATAAGGCGCACCCCCCTCCCCCACACTTTTCGCAAGTTTCTAAGTAAAAATTAGAATATAAGACGCCCGTATATTCATGCACTTGCCGCGAAGAAACTTCATAACGCTTGCGGCTTCCGAGACTCGCGCAGCTTCCGTGACTTAAGAACTCGCAAAGCGACGCGTTTTCTTTCTTTCTTTTCGTTTTCTTAACTTTATATTTTTTTCTTTGTTATGGAACTTTAGTTTTGGGAGGTTGACTCACATTTATGATGCATCATTTGCATTGAGCTGTCATAATAGTTAAAAAAAGACTAATCAGCATCAACAGGAGTTCCTTCAGAGTTTGCCAAAAAGAAAAAAAATATACATATAAGACGCACCGTCAAAAATGTTTGAAAAAAAAAATGGGTCTTATACACCGGAAAATACGGTATTTCTGCAGCAGCCTTCAGAGATTTGAAAAAAAAAAGACAAGAATCGGAGAGGCTGTGAATAGTCGTGCCGCATGCCACACAAGCTGTAATGTGAAGCTCCAGGCTTGTTTTTCAACATTTTACATTTTTTTAATATAAAAAGCAACTTCGAGGATCTGTTATTCATTAGAAAGGTCACTTTAAAAAGTATCATACACGTTTATTTAATAAATAAAGCGATTTTAATTGGCATAGATTCAAACTAACACAGACACTCCCACTTTGACCTAGCGCGTCGTCTGCTCGCATCCTACCAGCTCCGTCACAGGAGCAGGGTTAGCATGAGTGCTTGGAAACCTTGAAAACCCTTGAATATAAAAACGGACTTTTCCTGACCTTGAAAGCCCTGGAATTTCTTGCGGTGCTTCAAAACCCTTGAATTTCCCAATAATAGTGTTCTTTTTTTTTTACAATAATGCAATTTTGCAATAGTAAAATACTTTTTTTTGTGTATGTTAACATAAATTTGAAAATTTCAACACGGAAGTTTTCTTATATGGCACATTTTTTAGCATCCCAGTGGTTCCGGATCCGGTGTCACCCGTTTGCCTCTTGCGATCTTGCCCCTTGTTCGCCTTGTTATCTCGCATACTGTTGGCTAGCGACTCCTGGTTTTTTTTGTTCCGTGTCTATTTTACACTACACATGGTGGACGTAGTTTAAGTAGTGCGTGATGCCCGGGAACTGCAACTTTCAGCGGTCGTGGCTGGGTCAGGACGACTACAGACACCGATAAAGCTGAGGCAACAGGTGCCTTCACCTATATTGTCAAGTCAAACGGCCTAAAGCCAGGGTCACACTGCTTATACATCATAGAAAAGGCAGTCTGCATACAGATTCGAATGCAAGTCACCGCAAATCCATGCTTCGAATGCCGCGTGGCAATAAGTTCAAGGAGAAAACTTGGCACGCAGTATTCAAACCACGGATATTGCGTTGACTCGTGCTTGCGGGCTGTCTTTTGTATAATGTCTGAGTAGTGTTATGGAAAACGGTGAAAACGAAGATGCAAGGACTTCTAAACATTAACCAAAAAATCATGGGAACGCTGAAGTAGCTCTACTGAACCCTTTACTAGCCCTCTTTGGCAGATGCGCCCTTTCCTAGATATTGTGCAATAAAGGATATTCACAATGAATTTTATCTTATTATATTATAAATTTACTAGATGGAGTATTGAAAGGGGTCCTTGAAGATAACTTTACAGGCCCCTAAAACTCATTGAAAACCCTTGAATATTTTTTTTGAAACCTGTACAAACTTTGAAGGAGGGCGCCCGCGAGGTGGCACCACCAAAACATCTGGTCGCCAATACATGAGGTATGTGGAAATAGAAGAGAGGAAGCGGGCTGTTTACTAAGTACTGGACTGATGCTGGAAAAGAATGAAGAGGACAAAGTGAGTTAAGAGGGCGGTGAAGGACGCTGAAAGAGGTATGAGAGAGTTGAGATTGGAAAAGAAGGCTAATATGCAGGAAAATCTGGATTAAAAAAAGACAACTTTTTTGACAATTCAAAGAAGTTTGCTCTCTGTGTGGCAGTACTGGGGACCGGGACTTATCGGTCAAGATCTGAGCAGAAGGATACAAATTGTACACTATGGAGACAGTCAAAGGTAACAGCAGAGCGTTGTAGGTATGGTAAGTCTGGTACATACTTAGAGTGAAGCTGACTTTTTCATTGCTTTGGGATTGGAGGGGTTTATGAAGGAATAAGTGGTTTCCAAAAGATTAAGTGAACTAAGAGATGGCTGGAGAAATGGTATGAAGGGCTCAGGAAAGTTACAAAAAAACAACAACAATAAAACGAGGAGGAAATTTAGTTATAATTTAGGCACAGTGGCTCAAGCGTTTGCTCGAACCAAAGTCCGTTGCCTTAATTTATCCATCAATCCAGGATAAAAAGTCTTGTATTTTTCGCCCACAATGTGCGAAGAAACGAAAGCGATAGTTGTAGCACGGTCGCGCAATGCGGGTGGAATAGTGCCGTCATGTACCTGAGGACGTAGATGTGACTTGTTTAATTCTCATAGCCATTGTGGTTTGCTTCGTGGATGCCACTGACCACTGCCACCAGTGCTCAGTGATCCGAGGAGTAAGTGGGTAAGCGCGGTGGAAGTTTCTGCTGTTTTACTGCTTTGCTTTGCATATATCAAGCATTTGTAACAAATATTAATACACATTTATAAATTTGCCGGCCAAATTCAGAGTTTGCCACAATGAATGTAGGCTCAGAACGAGCCCCCACTTCTGATAATTACAATCTTGGTGGTGTGCGATGCACATTACAGAAGAGTTGTGGAAGCTAATCCTAAGCTTGCGCTGAGCAGGAACTGACTAAACTATGGCTACCTTTGAATGCCACTTTCTGCACTAAAACGCGCTTGAGTGAGCAGGGAGTCAATAATCGTGATGCGCGATCGCCGAAGAGCACTTACAAACTACAGCCACGAAAATATAACATAACAAGCTGAAATCGTCCGCTGGAACGGCTAAAAACGGAGCTAAAAGACACGGCGAAAGAAGTGGCAGTTCGAACAAGAAACCTCCTTAAAGACGGAGATGACCCCAAAGCACAAGGTTGCTTGACAAACAGCCAACCCGCTAAATGCCCGCTCAGAAAGCTGGTGGTGGCATTTGACCAGCTTGAACACTTACAGCCACGACACGCAGGCAGTTGAGGAAGGGACGTGAGCTGGTGCACCCACACATTTCCCATTCACAAAATAATTAGAAAAGCCTCACTTGACTTGCTACAACTTTGGTAAATGCCTTCTTTGTAAATGGCCAGGTTTCCAATGTATTGTCGTATAGGGACACAACTTTTGGCGCAAAGGCCAAATGAGCAACTGTGATTATTTTTGGCCTCATATGATCTAGGTCAAAGGTCTGAAGCTCATTTGAGTGTGGGGCCCAGATAACCTACCCCCGAATAGTCGAGGGCCGACGTAAGGCGGAAGGGGAAGGGTGGGGGGCTGAAAGATTTTATAAAGGAACTTCATTCTTTCTGCCTTTTGTAAACTCAGTTGTGCCAGCGACATGTTTAAATTTCGATTTTTTTATACGACTACTTTGGGTCCTGACCTGTTGTGACAACAATTTACAGTGGTGCCGCCCCGCAACGTGCTGGCATTTTTTGAATAAAACAATTCACTTTGAAATTAGGTGAACTTAGATGTGGAAAAAAATATTCTTCATATTGTTGTTTTCTGCTTTCCTCAGTTGCAGCAGTCTCAGATTATACTGTATTTTAATAGTGATATTTTCTGATGGCGAGAATAGTAGAGGAATCGCCTTATAGGTGAGGTGATTAACATGGCGAAAAGCTGGAAAGCCAGAAATTAAACCAAGGCAAAATAGAACTATAAGAGCAGAACTATGTTGCGAACGGAAGTGAATCGACGACATGAAATATGGCGTATGTCATTTCTAGCTCTCGAGACATGGGAACGGGGATTGGAGCCGGTTGCCTGCAGGCTGCGTCCTAGCGATTTGCGGGCCGCGTGTTTGTGACCCCTGATCTATGTACACTCATCGATCTATGGTGTATCAATGTGTCGACATACCCGTTTCTGATTCTCCACCCAGAAAAACTTGAAAGACATGTTGCTCATTCTTGCTCATTGAAATATACATAAAGTGCAGCTCCAATTGGAAGTATTCTTAAGGTCTAGGAAGTTTCGCCTTTGCTTTTTTCATAAGAATACCATGTTCCATGTTTGGTCAAAATGTGGATCGATGGAAGGATGGGCATTGACCGCTGTACCCTTCATAACGGGCATTAGCTTATGCCACTAAACATAAAAAATGGGATTCTGCCCCTTTCAGGCCAATGCATTTCTGTATACATCACCGTGCCGTGGGGGCGATTGCTGGGATGACCTTCAAAGGATCAATAAAGAAAAACTAAATACGCGCACCACACTTCTCTTCTCCCCTTGAGGCAGTCACCAATAATGTCGCTCCAACACCAGACCCACTGGGGTACAGGGTTGAGACCTTTGGCCAGAGCCACAAGGGAGGGTGTCTCAATTTTTCTCCTGTCCCCTAGCTGTGCTACTTAGTAGTTCTTAAATCAGTTTTCCCTAGGTAACTTTTACCAACACTTTTACCTACTCTCTGTTGCATCTGCTTTATTGTAATCCAAACTATCTCTTCTCCAGCAAAACTCAAGGCCCCCAGTACATCTATTCCCCTTTGGGAAGGGCAGCACTAAACTCCTTACATGTTAGAATCACATTTTCAATTGTTTCCCTCCTCTTTACACATAGTGCACATTTTATGTACTAGTATATCTTAGCCCTGTCTGTGTTTATTCTTAAGGCTCCTTTCCTGACCTGAGCCCGTTAAGTGCTCTTGCTGGAATTATTGCCTTGCCAATGTATGCCCACGGTTACTGGACTAATTTTCAATAAAAATGTGGCTGCCCGTAAATGTGCATAGACGAAAGAGGCCATGACAAGGTAGAAAAGTGGCCACAGATGACAAACCTGAAGGAAAGCATAACATAAGGAGAGAAGGAAATGCAACACATTTGGCTGGAAAGCCCCGATAAACTGAGCCATTGTTCGATGCCAAAGTCTTCTGCCTTTCGAAGGAAGCACAACTAATAGCAGACAGTAGTGAAACCCTCGGTGAACTCTGTAACCCAAGGTCTTAACTAATCTCTTATTTTTTATTAGTGGGCCCTCTTGCGTCCGTAATAATGAGACAAACCTGCATGTATTTAACCAGTTCCCAAAACTAGTTGTCCATAGTCTGGACTGAGGGTATTAATATTTACGAGGCAAAGTTTCATAGGGAGGGATTGTGCCCTAAAACTTCTGTCCATATACCGGGTCATTGTTATTAGCAAGACATGGCTGCATCACATGTTGAAATTCTTTTACTGATAACTTCAAGGAAAACTTTCGATCTGACCTGCCATTATCAAAGTCATTGCTAATTTGTATACATATCTAACAATCCCCAGAAATATTGTTTTTGTTCGACTCAGAATAATGAGGTATCCAGCCCCCACAAAAGTGTTCAGATCAAGACTAAATCAAAGGGTACTGTGGTAAAAACATTTTCTTGTGACAAAAGAAGAATTTTTTAGAAAACAGAAGTACTTTCCAAATTGAGAAGATATGTAAAGTGTGATTTAAAAATAAATATAAAAAAAACTTATGAATTTCTTTCTTAGAATTTTCACTTTTTAAGCTTAGAGATTAGGGATTACAGAATGGTGCCAGTTGCATTTGAGTACTTCCGTGAATTGAATTTCAAAGCGCAGCAAAATATTAAACTACAGCTGCGGCAAAATTGCATTAATGACTACTCTTTTTTAAGCTAAGTGACTATCTTGGTTGGGCTTTCCTTGTGGAAAAGGCCAGACAGGCTAGAAAAGTGGCCACACATGACAAACTTGAAGAATGTTGTGACATAAGGAGAGAACGGCAGTTCACGCGTTTGGCTGGAAAGTCCCAATAAATTCAGTCATTGTTTATTGCCTCGGTCTTATGCCTTTTGAAGGAAGGCATAAGACCACAGATTGTGACAAAAAAAGAGAAGATAATCCAAGGAAGACAGGAATTGTTCCCAAAGCGAGAAGATATGTAAAGTGTGATATTAAAAATCAAGATAAAAAAATCTATAATTTTTTTTATTTTTACTTTTTAAGTTTACAGATTACAGTTTACAGGTGCCAGTTGCATTTGAGTGCTTCCGTGAATCAAATTTCAAAGCGCGGCAGAATATGAAACTGTACAGCTGCGGCAAAAGTTAAATAATGACTAGTCTTTTCCAAACTAAGTGACTATCTTGGTTGCGCTTTCCTTGTGTGTCAATATATATAGTGTTTTCTTCTAGGTGATGCAGCCACATTGTTGGGGGAGACCAGCTGCGCACTGAATGTGACCGAGGATATCTGGTTCATATGCTGTTCCTGCACCTATGCCACCAGAGATCAGCTTGAAATTCTGAGCCACCTGGCTGCCCATGGTGATAAACAATATAAGTGCCAGCAGAAGAGTGAAAAGCCATTTAAGTGCAAGCTTTGCCCGCAAGAGTTTGCTTATAATTCCCTTCTGATCTATCATAATCGAACACACACTGGTGAGAAGCCATTTAAGTGCAAGCAGTGCCCACAAGCCTTTGCTCGAAATTCCAATCTACAAAGCCATAATCAATTGCACACTGGTGAAAAGCCATTCAAGTGCAAGCAGTGCCCCCAAGTCTTTACTCGAAATTCCTCTTTGAGAAATCATAATCGAATGCATACTGGTGATTATCCATTTGGGTGAAAGAAGGGCCGCAAAGCCTTTTCTTTTTAAAAAGAAAGGCTTTGGGGCACTGCTTGCACCCCAAAAAAGGAAAAAGGAAGAAGCCGTAGCATCCAACATTTTGTTCCACCGCTTTGTATATATTATCTTGAGAAGCAATCCTCATGACCCACAATTGACTTGCCAACTACAGATTTGCGCCACGGACTCGACTTCCGCCATTATCATCCGGCGACCTCCAGTCTGGTGACGGACTTCTACCTTTTTACAAGATTACATCCGTTTTCGATATGCTGGGAACGACCTGGGTATTGCACCACTAAAACTGACCCCCTGTTATCCGCGCCTTCCAGGAACTACGTGTCTCTCTGGCAATAGTCATCTCGGACGAAAATGTCTGCCTCACCCAACTGCAGCAAGTACTCACAGTTTTTTTTTGCCAGTTTACCATGTCTGTGAAAGAGTGTTCAACATGCTCATGCAAACATGCTCGAAACTGCGGCCTGATGATGGATGCTTTCTAACCTGCATAGAATGCTCTTTTCCGTACCACATGGGTACTACTTGCTCAGGTGACGCGGAATTTACGTTCCAGGTTATGGGAACTAAGAAATGAGAAAAATGGCGCTGTCGATCATGTCGAGCGAAAGACGGTTGCGCATCATCGGTCCCTGATAAGGACTCCTCGCAGTTGATATTGCGAGCCTGTCAGCTCAGTTTGCTGAAATGAATGAAAAGCTGGTTCAACTTCTTGCACTTAAGGACAAAGTAGATAGTCTCGGACTACCAGCTCAGGTCAACGACCTGCTGACCTTGAAAACAACATTCGAAGAAATAAAGGCAACTGTGAACGAGCTGAAGGCCTCTGTGGAGTTGAACTCGGGCCAATATGACCAGCTACTTGTCGAAATGGAAACAAGTAAAAAGGAAATAAAAGACCTGAAAGCAGAGATGACTCAAATGAAATGTTGTTTTTGAGAACGCTGCATGCATCTCCCATCTACAGGTTGAGTCAAACGTCGTTGAACAGTACAACTGCCTGCCTAATCTAAAAATTTATGACGTGCTGGTATCAACCAATGAAGACCTAAAAAATCCGTATACGACCTCGCAGAAAAACTGGCAATCACATCTTTTCAGCTTTCTGATATGCTAGCTGTCCACAGGCTACCAAGCGAAAACAATAAGATCCCCACGATTTTGGTTCGATTTTTGTCATCAGCTGCAACAGAGATGTGGATGAAGGCACGTGGTGGTCTGTGCGAACTCACAGAAGCGAGAACTCTACCCCAGCTTTATTTTAATGAGAACCCCACCCAAATTAACTGAAACCTGTTCTGGAAAGCTCGCACACGGGAAAGAAGAAAAGCTTCAAGTATGTTTGGGTTCGAAATGGCAACATTTTCGCCAAGCGGCAAGACGAAGCAGCCCCAGTGAGCATCAGCTGTGAACGCGATCTTGAACTGATATACTAAAAGGATATTGGATCCAGAGATAACCGTCTGATTATGGAGTGTGTTGACTTTCATAATTTTGTTTCCTTTTGAGAAGTACAGAACTTTTTCACAAGTTTCAATGGTAAAACTTTTCGTATTACCCATGTTAATATCCGAAGCATTCGGAAATACTGGGACCATTTTCTCGCATTAATCTCCCCTTTTTGCACTTGTTCTTATGCTTTTGTGCTGACTGAGATTAATATTCGTTCAGACTGTTTTACTAAGTATAAAATACCAGGCTTTCAAATGTTTTCTTATACCCGTCCAATGGGAAGAGGGGGGGGGGGGGGAGTGTGGCTGTGTTTATAAAAAATATTTGGTTGGTGACCCCGTTAAAGTTTTCATTCCAACAGGCGGAAGTTGTTACGCTGCACTTAAGCACTCCTTTGTTATCCCTGATCCTTTTCTCAATCTATCGTCCCCTGTGCTGAAATGCACGGTTATTTCTGGCCGCATTTGATTTAGCTTTGTCCTCTCTCTCATCTGAAGAGCTTGCATGTGTAAATGGCGATATTAATATTGGCATACTTCGTCCCACAGTGACCATAGTCACAAACTATCTTGATGTTTTGTCTAAATGGGGCTTAAAAGCAACAGTTCAGAAGGCGACAGGGGAGAAATTTATATCTGGCCAGCTGGTGGTATCTAACATTGATCATATAAGCGTGCGAGCTCACAACGTAGTAATCCAAACTGTAATTATTGAAACTAAACTTGCTGATCATTATTTTGTTTTTCATTAACACAGATATCTTAGCCATTGACTTATGCAGTGATGTGATTGCTGAGCCAATTGCGCCAAACTGCGTCAAGGGGCTAACCCTGCTACGCACTGCTACATTTTGCCAAAATATGGGTAATCTGCACCAAGCCTGCGCCAAAGGGCCAATTTTGGTTGCCTTTCAAAACCGAAACTAAACGAAGAACGTAATTGAGCATGCGTGAGCTAGGTGGCACAAGCGGCCGCCCGACACAAAGTACCCTGCATCCATCCGGTCTTGCATGGTTTTTGCCGCCGTCTCGCGTTTTGCGTCTCGTCTTCTTGGGAATCTCGTCTCTCGTCTTTTTTAAACTTTTTCAACGACAGACGCGGGCGTGTGCGGACGCTCCGACGATAGTGTGCCGGGTGCCAGACATGCAGTCATATGCTGTGAAACAAAACCACGTTTTTGCGCGACGAGAGTTGCTTTGTGAGCTGAAACACTGGTCGCGCGACGTCGGGTGGTGCCGTCCCCACGTCGCTGCAGATATGGTGCTTTCTAAACTTGTTCATCGACATTCCTGTCCTTGTTTAAGCCATACTCTACTACAAAAATCTCTCTTTAAAGGGATACTACAACAAAATTTCGGCGCTTATCTCTTGGTCTATTCGTGTCCAAGGGAGCACTATCACATCAGACACATCAATCTCTTGTTGAAAAAGGCACGAAAAGGAATTTTAAAACGAATTAAACGATTAGTAAAGAGCACCTGGTGGTTGTCACTAACGCCTCGTTTGTAATGCGCGTCTAGGAACTTTGACAGGTAGTGACAATAACTGTCTCGCCTCCGGCCACCACGAGAGAAAAGGGGAAGGAGGAGGTCCCCTCCCCCCGAGAATATCCTTTGTGTCTCCCAGAAGTCGCTATTGTCCCTCTACAAGATTATAGGAGATTAACCCGCCTCTCAAAATTCGTACAAAAGCAGCCGCTTCGGTGGCTGGAACCGTTAGAACTTCTTCTCGACATCAGCCTCGCCGAAGCTTTGCTCGTCACTCAAACCGTCACCCAAAATTCGTACAAAAGCAGCCGCTTCGGTTGCTGGAACCGTTAGAACATCTTCTCGACATCAGCCTCGCCGAAGTTTCGCTCGTTCCGGGACGAACTACGTCACGATTGCGGCGAATGTCACGTGCTCTCCGCTGGCTGCTCTCCGAGCGCTTGCCAGAGTGGGCAGTTTATAACCAAAAATACAGCGATCAGGCTCAAAATGCAAACATGCAATTATCATTTACGGATATTGTGGATCATATTCAACCTATTTCTGAACACGACGGGTGTTTTTCAAATTTCGTTGAAATGTCCCTTTAATTCAAAGACTGCTTGTCGAAATAATGATTACCTAGGTTTCTCTCGGTGGGCTTTCTTTCGAGAGGGACCTCGGTACGTGAAAAATCTGCCGCGAAAGAAAGTTGGAGAAGAGACGTGAGCTAAAGCAAAGAAGGCAATGTCTGCACGCTGAACCCGCACAGCGCGCTTGTTTGTCTCGAGTTTAGTCGTTGCACAAAGCGCTCCAAGAACTTTTTTGACTCTGGCTCGCGATGTCTTGCATCGATGCGTTCAGGTTCTTGTCTCCTGTGTGTTTAGCTTGTACCTCACCTGCCGGTCTGGCAAGCACGCGCCGCTGGAGTGTTTTTTTTTTTTTTTGCTATCTTGGGAACCAGTTGGCGACGAAGCGGAGCGGCATTGTTCCGATTTCGATTGAACAGCCGTTGTCTCCGCTTGCGCAGCGAAGCACGTACCACTGCAAGCCTGCTGATGTTGCCCTCACGTGCATGTGAACATGACTGCACGACAGAGGCACCAGCTGGGACTCTTGCAACTTATTGTTTTACGCTTGCTTACTTTTGACGCAAATCTGGCACGTCGGGAATCAGTAAAACGGTGGCAAGCGTTCTTTTCAGAATCGCTAGGCAACGCCTACAACACTGTACACTTGTGGGATGTCTCAGCAGTAAAAACACAAAAAGCGAGTTCCGTCACAACACAGCACAAAGTGCCCTTCGTTTGTCCAGCACTTAAACAAATTTTTTTTTTCTAAGATTTTTTGTTGTAAAAGCCACTTTTGCTGCTCCGAGACAGTTTTGGCTGCTCCAAAAGCCACAATTTGCTGCTCCAAAGCACTGTTCTGGCTGCTCCAAAGGCCACTTTTACTGCTCCAAAACACTGTTTTGGCTTCTCCAAGAGGTGCTCCAAAATGGCTTAGGCCAATCACATCACTGCTGATGTTGGCGCTGAGAGGGGGTTGTCAGTAGTTGATCCCAGGCACTTCAATAAACTTGTGGAGCAACATGATTGGAATACTTTTCTTCTAATTACATCTCCAGCTGACGGTTATGAACAGTTGGTAGCTCAGTTTAACCTTTTTAAAAAGGCGGCTACACACAGTGTAAAAATTAAACAACGTAACGTAGACAAGAAATGGGTGTCTTCAGAAATTGGCAGCCATCAAAGAAGATCTATGGGCACAGTCGAAACGCTCCCCCAGTAACACTATGCTTCGGTTGAAATTTAAGCAATATAGAAATAAGGTTAATGCCATGATTCGTCGGGCAAAACGCATGCACTTTAGAAACAAATTTAAGGA
Source organism: Ixodes persulcatus (assembly GCA_013358835.2). Classification (NCBI taxonomy): domain Eukaryota; kingdom Metazoa; phylum Arthropoda; class Arachnida; order Ixodida; family Ixodidae; genus Ixodes; species Ixodes persulcatus. The sequence continues at coordinate 38,686 of JABSTQ010005190.1, forward strand.
CAGTCGCTCATCAACAATCTCCATGATACGAAGTGCACTAAAAGTAATGATAGCTACCTTTTTTCGCAATTCTCTCTGATGTGCAGAGTATTGGTAGTGAGTTTAACAATTTTTTCTCTCGAGTATCAGGCGTTGTAGGACATCACCCAGATTCATGTACTTTAAACAATAGTGTCTTAGGCTTGGCTTATCTTCCTCTTCTCTCTGAAGAAGAGCTTAGGTCAATCCTTTTTAGCCTTAAGCCCAACAAATCTTCAGGTATCGACGGTATTTCACTTAATGACTTCCGCAGAAACTTTGACGGGATTAGGGCTGTTCTACTTTAGATTTTTGATCACGTTATATCTAATGGTATTCCATTAACGATGAAAACAACTTTGGCGATTCCATTATTCAAGGGAGGTGCGCGAAGTAATGTAGAACATTATGGACCTTTTAGGGTTTTCGAGGCTCTTTTCTACTTCTACTGGAAAACTTTCTACAGGATAGGCGTCACTGTGTTTCATTTCGAGGGTATCAAAGCAGATGCTTTTTAATCAAAGCTGGTGTCCCTTAGGGCTCAGTCTTAAGTGCACTATTATATAATCTTTATATTAATGACCTCTCTATGGTGGTACCAATTTCACTATTTGAATATGCTGACGATACCGTTATTTTATCTACAGTGTCCAATTGTTCAGATGCCTTTTCATCTTTACAAACTGCGGCAATTAAAAGTATAGACTGGTTTGAAGCTAATTTAATTAAAGTTAATGCATCCAAAATGCAGCTAATATGTTTCCACAACCCCACAACCCTTTGAAAAACGTTAGTATGACCTCCTTTTTACAGTTACATATGTCTGGATGTGTATCATGTGCATGTGAGCCTATACAGCATACATCTTCTGTAAAATATCTTAGCTTATTCTTTGACAGTGAGCTAACCTGGGCACTCATCTTGCTCATGTGTGTAAGGAACTTCGTACAGTGTCTTGTTTGCTATGCAACACTAGATATTTTATGCCACTATCTGTTCGAAAAATAGTAGTACATGCTCTAGTCTACAAAGTGCTCTGTTAGGGTATTAACCGTGTATGGTCATTGTGCTCTTTGTTGGCAAATTCAGATTAATTCGATTCTGCGTTCTTTGTTAAAGAACATTTCCTATGATTTGTACCTTAGTAAGAACATTAACATAGTTAAAGCATTGCATTTGCCTGATTTTAACTCACAATTGATGTAACCTGTTGTTCATAGGCATTTTTGGGATAGTCAATTTAAAGTTCTATATGTATCTTCTCATATTCTTAGACCCAAAGAGCGTTACCGGATACCTCGATGTTCGACAAGATTTGGAAAAAAAGCTTGCAGTTATAATGTACCAGCATTTCTGAACAAACTACCCTTTACTAGTATTCTTAATTTAAGAACAAAATACAAGCTCAAGAAAGCCCTGAGAGATTATAGTTTGTAAAGTGCTCACTAGTTTGCTTTTTTTATTCTCATTTCTTTGTGTGGATTTTATTTTACATGCTTCCTTTTGCATACGGCTGGTTTCACTGATTGTAAGACGCTGCTAGTCAAGCCCAATGTGGCTTAGGCAGGTCTGACTTAACACTCGCTGTATTCATTTGTAATAAAATTATTGTTATTATTATTGTTATTATTATTATTATTATTATTATTATTATTATAGCAGTCTGATCCATCATTATCAAACACACAGTGTTTAAAAACCTTACAAGTGCAAACAGTGCCCCAAAAGCTTTGCTCAGGATAGTTTATCTGCCAGAACCAGATGCACACGTGCGGAATTTTATTTTATTTATTTATTTATTACCTACTTCGCCCAGTGGGCATTACAGTAGGGGGGGAATAGTACATGAGAAATAGCGCAGAACAGCAAAATATACAGAAGATGCCATATAAAACCAAAAACAATATCCTCAGTACAGTGCTAACAAACAAAAAAAATTTATACAACAAAGGATGATGGGCAACTTACATCAACATGATAGTGTCAAAAAAGGAGCAAACAGAAGAAAGTTCTACTAAGGCATCCGGGAGCATATTCCATTCGTGGATCGTCTGGGGAAAAAAACGAATACTTTAGGACATCAGTCCTCGCACAGAATTCTCGAATTTTTTTGGAATTATCTACCCTGCGGGAAATGTAGGAAGGCGTTATACAATATTTTGACTTATCTAGACCTGTTTTTCCATAATAAAGATTGTGCAAAAACTTTAAACGTAGACATTTCCTTCTAAACTGCAAAGATTTCCATCCCAGTGTGCGCTTTATTTCCGAGGAGCTTTCCCTAAAGTTATAATTACCTGAAACAAATCTAGCCGCCTGGTTTTGAATCCTTTCTACTTGATTAATACATGTTTGAGTATGCGGGTCCCACACAATACACGCGTATTCTAAAATTGGTCGAACGTAAGAAAAATAAAGAGTCTCTTTCAGGTCTGAAGAAATTTGCCGAAAGTTGCGACGGAGGAAATGTAACATGCCGCTAGCTTTAGAACATAAACCCGTGACGTGGGTATTCCATCTCAAATCATTGGACAACAGAACTCCAAGATATTTTGCCTCAGTAGCCAGATCCAAAGGCTGGTTACCTAGAAGAAAAACTGAAGGAATTACTTTACGTTTTCTTGTAAATCTAACATGAATACATTTGGATGTATTAAGAAACATCTTCCATCTGTCGCACCACCTTGAAATGCTATCTAGGTCATTCTGTAGAACTTCAACATCTGCGTCACCGCGTATCTCTTTATATAAAACACAATCGTCCGCATACAACCTGATTTGAGATGAGATGACCTGTAAGTTGAGCCTGCCCCATAGTACTCCTATCATGAGGAAGATACAAATGTGGCAAAAGTAAGTGTGACCAGTAATCAATCTTCCTTAATAAAAACAAAATCGTTAGCAGTTTTAACTTCTACATTGCTGTTTCTTCCAGCTGCTCTTGATCTTGGCACCAAAGTAACGACTAGTTCACACACTTAGGACTGCTTACGACTGGAGAGGCATATAAAAACCTGTTTTTAAGCCTGTAGTGAGGGCTTGCGATTCTCTGCATTGCTGTGCAGCTGGTCGCAAGCAGTAACAAGAGACTTAAAAACCGGTCTTGTAGTGTGAAGCAACTTTTTCCAAGATTTTTCTTTTGACGTCCTGTACCCTGCTAAGACCTCATTCTAGCAGTTTCCTCGGTGGGGGACTTATCGCCGAGTGTGTGTGTGTGTGCACCGCAACACTTCCTGCTACCGGTTAGGACTTCGCTACTTGAATATCCTTCACACTGCCCAGCAGGTTTTGCTATCAATTGGTACTGTACTCATTTTGAATGCCCCTCCGGGACTGCATTGGCGAAGGTTGTCAAAAATTTGGAACTAACTAATACTCACTTATGCTCGAAGTGTTTTTGCCTTTCTTTTTTGCACTGGCATCTTCACATTCATGTACTTATATGACACCTGCTTTTAGATATCACTTTCTCTTGCGTTTAGGTGTTCCCAGTATTCTTTTGCTCCGTGTTCATGTTCCTGGCAGTTGTTTCCGTATTACCTGGCTGTCTGCATCAGAATTCTTTAATCATAGACGTCATTGTTTGCTGGAAATGTACTTCTCCTTTTTTTGTGTAACACAGGAGAGTAGTTTGTTTGCTTCTGTGATGGCTAACAATTTTATATTTTCTAATAAAATGAGAGGGATCAGTGAAGCTTAGTCTCAAAGAAAACTAACTCAGCCATGAATTGGTTTTGATTACAGGATTTTCTTTAAATGGTGCTCAATGGGTGTTTATTTTAGCATTGTGTAGTTAATGTGGAAGCATACCTTTATTGCATCGATTTTTTTTCTTTTTACTTGTATGTCATTTGTTTGGAACGAAATCTGCGGATGATGAATATGTAATCAGACTTCTGGTTTACTGTTCCTCAGAAATAAAGGTTGACAGTCAAGCTCCCACAGTGTTATCTTTTTATTCTTCCAATGAATATCTTAGCTGAAGCGAATCTGCCACAGGCAGAGTAGCTCTTTAGAAAGTTCCCACTTTGCCATCCTGCTTGATGCTAGGATCTCACTGTAGCACTTAAGAGAGTGGCAGCTTCTGCTGTTGGTTCTGACAATACCCCAATTCCTGCCCTCTAGCAGGTTTATGTAGGAGGTGACATCATGTTTTCAGTACGGATGTTTAATGCATGTGAAGGCATCGCGCTGCATTCTCAAATTATGTGAAAAAGAGACTTGGTAGTCTAGGGTAACTTTGGACTGATTTTATTGGGCTGATACTCCTCAGCACAGGCATCTTCATAATTGCGTATTGTTAAACGACAGTTGCTTCTTTTCAACCATCACTGCCTTGCACTTACGTGACTGCAATATTTTGTTGCACCAGGCACTTGTTCCTGGGAGCTGTAGTTGTCTCTCTTCACCAGATTTTGTAGATTGGATGTCGTTGTACAAGTTACAGTGTTTCTTGTACAGTTTCTTATTTTGCTTGTATATGGTTACGTAGCATGTGGGAAATGACAACAGATGCATGTACAAAATCGGAGGGCAGAGTCTCGATTGTTTGCAGTTTGTACTGAGTTGAGAGGTATTGGGCCCACCCTGAATTAGCTGAGGGCAAGAAAGACACGTAGGATCACTGGGAAAGTCAGGCTACACAAAGAAAGATGTATTAAAACCAGAACAAAAACCACCCCTTTAAAGGTCTGCTAAATGTACAGCTCGAAAAAAAATGATAAAGAGCTTTGATTCTAAAGTGCAGAGGAATGCACCATATATTTCACATCTTACTCAAACTTGGCTTTCTTAATGCTCATATGTAAGGCTTCTTTAACACCAAAAAAAACAAAAAAATTAAGCGAGACCTTTTCACAGGGGTTTGAGATAGGATGAAACTTACTCTTTTTCACAACCAAGCATGCCAAACAACCGAAGAATATGATAATTTTCACGCCGAATAAAGCATATCTGCTGCGAGCGCCAGGTCTCTGCCAGCCGTCGGATGGCCGCGCTCTGCCCCACAGTGGCATCCTATCGTTTTGTAGAATTACGTTTCGTAAACAACTTTTCTTTGACACACGTTTCGTCGACACGAACGTTTCATCGACACAAACGTTTCATCGACACTCGTCATGCGATAACCCGCCCCCCTCCCCCTCCGCTACTTTTCACGCCGCTTCACGGCGATAGTCTGCGGCGGCTTAGTACAAAAATGTGAACCCACCTGACTAACCCGTACGCGCCGCTTCGTGGCAAACGTCTCATGCAGCGTATTACAGAAAAAAAGCTAATCTGAGCTGTTGATGAAAAGATCTGTGGATGAAATGTACGATCAACTGATTGCCACCGTCCACAGTGCCATCACCCAACCCCCGGAATCTTCCTATACCTCCCATTATACTTCAGCCCCTGTTGCACTTACAATGAAGTTCACAACTGCTTTCTCCTTGAGAAACCAAAACTGATGTCAACGTTTCAAAGCTATTTTGAAAATTGAAGGCAGGTGGCGCCACGCGCCCCGACCTGTGCACAGTGGCATACTTCCCTGTTCCGTCATCTTTCCTTCGTTGATCGGAATGACGACGTAAGTTGAATCGCTCGTCCAGCTTTTCTTCGTTCACCGGGGACTTGAACCGATAAATCTCGGAGAGGCTCGCATCTCGACAAAGGGTCTACCTCACGTTCCTCAAGGCCCTAGAAGAAACTTTTTGCGACCTTAGAGTAAACATTCTTGAACCTATTTGTCTCACGTTCGTTAATCTGTGTTAGCCCCAAGTTCTCGGGGCCCCGTCCCCGAACAAGGGTGGCGGAGTGTCGAAATGTCCAGTGGCATTATAAGGACCTGTCCCCGCTCATATCCTATGGGCTTCAGCTCCATACAAGGCCGTACAATATTTGGTTTAAATTAGGGTCCGATTCCCCTTGGCGTTCTACGGGCCCCGGCCTCGAACATAGGCGGCAGAGTTAAGGCGTTATGAGGATCTGTGCCCGCTCACGTCCTACAGGCTCCGGCTCCAAACAAGGCCGGACAATATTTGGTTTACATTAGGGTCCGGTCCCCCTTGGCATTCTACGGGCCCCGGCCTCGAACAAAGGCGGCGGAGTTAAGGTGTTATGAGGATCTTTGCTCGCTCACGCTCTACAGGCTCCAACTCCAAACAAGGCGGGACAATATTTGGTTTGCATTAGGGTTTGATTTCCCCCGACGCTTTATGGGCTCTGGGCTCGGATAAAGGCGGCAGAGTTAACTGGCGTTAGACGGACCTGTCCCCGCTTACATCCTACAGGCTGCGGCTCCGGACAAAGCCGGACAATATTTGATTTGTATTAGGGTCCAATCTTCCTTGGCATTCCACGGGCCCCGGCCTTGAACAAAGGCGGCGGAGTTAAGGCTTTCACGTCCTACAGGCTCCGGCTCCAAACAAGGCCGGACAATATCTGGTTTGTATTAGCGTTTGATTTCCCCGATGTTTTATGGGCTCTGGCCTCGAACAGAGGCGGCGGAGTTAAGTGGCGTTACACGGACCTGTCCCCGCTCACATCCTACAGGCTCCGGCTCCGGACAAAGCCGGACAATATTTGGTTTGCATTAGGGTCCGGTCCCCCTTGGCATTCTATGGGCCCAGGCCTCGAACAAAGGCGGCGGAGTTAAGGCGTTATGAGGATCTGTGCCCGCTCACGTCCTACAGGCTCCAAACAAGGCCGGACAATATTTGGTTTGCATTAGGGTTTGATTTCCCCTGATGTTTTATGGGCTCCGGCCTCGAACAAAGGCGGCGGAGTTAAGTGGCGTTACACGGACCTGTCCCCGCTCACATCCTACAGGCTTCGGCTCCAGTCAAAGAAGGACAATATTTGGTTTGTATTAGGGTCCGATCCCCCTTGGCATTCTAGGGTCCCCGGCCTCGAAAAAAGGCGGCGGAGTTAAGGCGTTATGAGGATCTGTGCCGGCTCACGTCCTACAGGCTCCGGCTCCAAACAAGGCCGGACAATATTTGGTTTGCATTAGGGTTTGTTTTCCCACGACGTTTTATGGGCTCTGGCTCGAACGAAGGCGGCGGAGTTAAGTGGCGTTACACGGACCTGTCCCCGCTCACGTCCTACAGGCGGACAATATTTGGTTTGTATTAGGGTCCGATCCCCCTTGGCATTCTACGGGCCCCGGCCTCGAACAAAGGCGGCGGAGTTAAGGCGTTATGAGGATCTGTGCCGGCTCACGTCCTACAGGCTCCGGCTCCGAACAAGGCCTGACATATTTGGTTTACATTAGGGTCCGATCCCCCTTGGCATTCTACGGGCCCCAGCCTCGAACAAAGGCGGCGGAGTTAAGTGGCGTTACACGGACCTGTCCCCGCTCACATCCTACAGGCTCCGGCTCCGGACAAAGCCGGACAATATTTGGTTTACATTAGGGTCCGATCCCCCTTGGCATTCTACGGGCCCCGGCCTCGAACAAAGGCGGCGGAGTTAAGGCGTTGTGAGGATCTGTGCCCGTACACGTCCTACAGGCTTCGGCTCCAAACAAGGCCTGACAATATTTGGTTTACATTATGATTTGATTTCCCCCGACGTTTTATGGGCTTTGGCCTCGAACAGAGGCGGCGGAGTTAAGGCGTTATGAGGATCTGTGCCCGTACACGTCCCACAGGCTCCGGCTCCAAACAAGGCCGGACAATATTTGGTTTGCATTATGGTTTGATTTCCCACGACGTTTTATGGGCTTTGGCCTCGAACAAAGGCGGCGGAGTTAAGTGGCATTACACGGACCTGTCCCCGCTCACATCCTACAGGCTCCGGCTCCGGACAAAGCCGGACAATATTTGGTTTGTATTAGGGTCCGATCCCCCTTGGCATTCTACGGGCACCGGCCTCGAACAAAGGCGGCGGAGTTAAGGCGTTATGAGGATCTGTGCCCGTACACGTCCCACAGGCTCCGGTTCCAAACAAGGCCGGACAATATTTGGTTTGCATTAGGGTTTGATTTCCCCCGACGTTTTATGGGCTCTGGCCTCGAAGAAAGGCAGCGGAGTTAAGTGGCGTTACCCGGAGGCAGGTGGCACCACGCGCCCCGACCTGTGCACAGTGACATACTTCCCTGTTCCGTCATCTTTCCTTCGTTGATCGGAATGACGACGTAAGTTGAATCGCTCGTCCAGCTTTTCTTTGTTCACCGGGGACTTGAACCGATAAATCTCGGAGAGGCTCGCATCTCGACAAAGGATCTACCTCACGTTCCTCAAGGCCCTAGAAGAAACTTTTTGCGACCTTAGAGTAAACATTCTTGAACCTATTTGTCTCACGTTCGTTAATCTGTGTTAGCCCCAAGTTCTCGGAACCCCGTCCCCGAACAAGGGTGGCGGAGTGTCGAAATGTCCGGTGGCATTATAAGGACCTGTCCCCGCTCATATCCTATGGGCTTCAGCTCCATACAAGGCCGGACAATATTTGGTTTAAATTAGGGTCCGATCCCCCTTGGCGTTCTACGGGCCCCGGCCTCGAACATAGGCGGCAAAGTTAAGGCGTTATGAGGATCTGTGCCCGCTCACGTCCTACAGGCTCTGGCTCCAAACAAGGCCGGAAAATATTTGGTTTACATTAGGGTCCGGTCCCCCTTGGCATTCTACGGGCCCCGGCCTCGAACAAAGGCGGCGGAGTTAAGGTGTTATGAGGATCTTTGCTCGCTCACGCTCTACAGGCTCCAACTCCAAACAAGGCGGGACAATATTTGGTTTGCATTAGGGTTTGATTTCCCCCGACGCTTTATGGGCTCTGGGCTCGGATAAAGGCGGCAGAGTTAACTGGCGTTAGACGGACCTGTCCCCGCTTACATCCTACAGGCTGCGGCTCCGGACAAAGCCGGACAATATTTGATTTGTATTAGGGTCCAATCTTCCTTGGCATTCCACGGGCCCCGGCCTTGAACAAAGGCGGCGGAGTTAAGGCTTTCACGTCCTACAGGCTCCGGCTCCAAACAAGGCCGGACAATATCTGGTTTGTATTAGCGTTTGATTTCCCCGATGTTTTATGGGCTCTGGCCTCGAACAGAGGCGGCGGAGTTAAGTGGCGTTACACGGACCTGTCCCCGCTCACATCCTACAGGCTCCGGCTCCAAACAAGGCCGGACAATATTTGGTTTACATTAGGGTCCGGTCCCCCTTGGCATTCTACGGGCCCCGGCCTCGAACAAAGGCGGCGGAGTTTAGGCGTTATGAGGATCTGTGCCCACTCATGTCCTACAGGCTCCGGCTCCAAACAAGGCCGGACAATATTTAGTTTGCATTAGGGTTTGCTTTCCCCCGACGTTTTATGGGCTCTGGCCTCGAACAAAGACGGCGGAGTTAAGTGGCGTTACACGGACCTGTCCCCGCTCTCATCCTACAGGCTCCGGCTCCGGACAAAGCCGGACAATATTTGGTTTGCATTAGGGTCCGGTCCCCCTTGGCATTCTACAGGCCCAGGCCTCGAACAAAGGCGGCGGAGTTAAGGCGTTATGAGGATCTGTGCCCGCTCACGTCCTACAGGCTCCGGCTCCAAACAAGGCCGGACAATATTTGGTTTGCATTAGGGTTTGATTTCCCCTGATGTTTTATGGGCTCCGGCCTCGAACAAAGGCGGCGGAGTTAAGTGGCGTTACACGGACCTGTCCCCGCTCACATCCTACAGGCTTCGGCTCCAGTCAAAGAAGGACAATATTTGGTTTGTATTAGGGTCCGATCCCCCTTGGCATTCTAGGGTCCCCGGCCTCGAAAAAAGGCGGCGGAGTTAAGGCGTTATGAGGATCTGTGCCGGCTCACGTCCTACAGGCTCCGGCTCCAAACAAGGCCGGACAATATTTGGTTTGCATTAGGGTTTGTTTTCCCACGACGTTTTATGGGCTCTGGCTCGAACGAAGGCGGCGGAGTTAAGTGGCGTTACACGGACCTGTCCCCGCTCACGTCCTACAGGCGGACTATATTTGGTTTGTATTAGGGTCCGATCCCCCTTGGCATTCTACGGGCCCCGGCCTCGAACAAAGGCGGCGGAGTTAAGGCGTTATGAGGATCTGTGCCGGCTCACGTCCTACAGGCTTCGGCTCCAAACAAGGCCTGACAATATTTGGTTTACATTATGATTTGATTTCCCCCGACGTTTTATGGGCTTTGGCCTCGAACAAAGGCGGCGGAGTTAAGGCGTTATGAGGATCTGTGCCCGTACACGTCCCACAGGCTCCGGCTCCAAACAAGGCCGGACAATATTTGGTTTCATTATGGTTTGATTTCCCCCGACGTTTTATGGGCTTTGGCCTCGAACAAAGGCGGCGGAGTTAAGTGGCATTACACGGACCTGTCCCCGCTCACATCCTACAGGCTCCGTCTCCGGACAAAGCCGGACAATATTTGGTTCGTATTAGGGTCCGATCCCCCTTGGCATTCTACGGGCCCCGGCCTCGAACAAAGGCGGCGGAGTTAAGGCGTTATGAGGATCTGTGCCCGTACACGTCCCACAGGCTCCGGTTCCAAACAAGGCCGGACAATATTTGGTTTGCATTAGGGTTTGATTTCCCCCGACGTTTTATAGGCTCTGGCCTCGAAGAAAGGCAGCGGAGTTAAGTGGCGTTACCCGGAGGCAGGTGGCACCACGCGCCCCGACCTGTGCACAGTGACATACTTCCCTGTTCCGTCATCTTTCCTTCGTTGATCGGAATGACGACGTAAGTTGAATCGCTCGTCCAGCTTTTCTTTGTTCACCGGGGACTTGAACCGATAAATCTCGGAGAGGCTCGCATCTCGACAAAGGATCTACCTCACGTTCCTCAAGGCCCTAGAAGAAACTTTTTGCGACCTTAGAGTAAACATTCTTGAACCTATTTGTCTCACGTTCGTTAATCTGTGTTAGCCCCAAGTTCTCGGAACCCCGTCCCCGAACAAGGGTGGCGGAGTGTCGAAATGTCCGGTGGCATTATAAGGACCTGTCCCCGCTCATATCCTATGGGCTTCAGCTCCATACAAGGCCGGACAATATTTGGTTTAAATTAGGGTCCGATCCCCCTTGGCGTTCTACGGGCCCCGGCCTCGAACATAGGCGGCAAAGTTAAGGCGTTATGAGGATCTGTGCCCGCTCACGCCCTACAGGCTCTGGCTCCAAACAAGGCCGGAAAATATTTGGTTTACATTAGGGTCCGGTCCCCTTTGGCATTCTACGGGCCCCGGCCTCGAACAAAGGCGGCAGAGTTAAGGTGTTATGAGGATCTTTGCTCGCTCACGCTCTACAGGCTCCAACTTCAAACAAGGCCGGACAATATTTGGTTTGCATTAGGGTTTGATTTCCCCCGACGCTTTATGGACTCTGGCCTCGGATAGAGGCGGCAGAGATAACTGGCATTAC
>JABSTQ010005191.1:0-16975 GCA_013358835.2 Ixodes persulcatus
CATTTTAGCCCGCTCCCCTTTACTTTTTGTTGATTTGCACGGACCTCCATTAGCTACTTTAACAACTTTTTCTCCTCCCTCGAGCTGTTAGACATCCCCATTTAGCCCGCTCCTTCCTTTCTCCCACTTTTTCTTTTTATTTGTTGATAATTTGCATTACTCACACGAAGTAGCCTAAGCTTTCCTACCAACACATTTCTCCACTTATTGATTACGGACCTCTTGCACTTTACAACTTTTTCTCCTCCCTCGAGCTGTTAGACATCCCCATTTAGCCCGCTCCTTCCTTTCTCCCACTTTTTCTTTTTATTTGTTGATAATTTGCATTACTCACACGAAGTAGCCTAAGCTTTCCTACCAACACATTTCTCCACTTATTGATTACGGACCTCTTGCACTTTACAACTTTTTCTCCTCCCTCGAGCTGTTAGACATCCCCATTTAGCCCGCTCCTTCCTTTCTCCCACTTTTTCTTTTTATTTGTTGATAATTTGCATTACTCACACGAAGTAGCCTAAGCTTTCCTACCAACACATTTCTCCACTTATTGATTACGGACCTCTTGCACTTTACAACTTTTTCTCCTCCCTCGAGCTGTTAGACATCCCCATTTAGCCCGCTCCTTCCTTTCTCCCACTTTTTCTTTTTATTTGTTGATAATTTGCATTACTCACACGAAGTAGCCTAAGCTTTCCTACCAACACATTTCTCCACTTATTGATTACGGACCTCTTGCACTTTACAACTTTTTCTCCTCCCTCGATGACTCCATGACGTCACATCTGTCACTCGTTACCTGCGCCTTTTGTATATGCGTTGTATATACATTTCAATCTGTCATATCTCCTTTTAGTATACCTGAAGAAGATAGTTTGGTAGAACTAGTGCCAGCAGTAGAAACCGGTTTTGAAGATAACCGGTTATCCAGTTATTCGAATTAACGAATTATTCCAAGTTGAAAACCGGATAACCGGATATTCGAATAACCGAATAAGCTTCCCAGTTATTCGGTTCTGAGATTATCTGAATATTCGATTATTCAATATTCATTATTGGAATCGAGATCGTTCGGTCTTTAAATATTTAGCCCATTAGCTTTACGCCTTGGGGGTTTCCCTGTTGTGTCCTCATGTTTTGAAAATCAACGGGACTAAAAAGAGAAAATAAGTGTTGCATTTTGGACAGGATGGTTATTCTCATGTCAGTACTCAAAAGCTTGATCTTGGTTTCCGGTGGAAAAAAAAAACATATTTTACAGCGGTGGCAGCTCTTCGTGACCCGTACCCAGGTTTCGCAACGGCGTGAGCGTAAACATAAATAAAGCTTCTCCGCTAAGTTTCACGGGAAACTTAATGTATGTGACCTGACATCACGGGACCTACGAATTCAGGTTCCCCACTAAATTTAGCGGCATGCTTTACGTCAAGTGACCTATGCTTCAATGGACCGATCTCACCAAACGATCGGCGCATGCGTGACGCCGCCATAACTTTAGTTCACAGGAGGCGACCGGCAGTGCACGAGACGCCTCGTGCCGTCTCGTGCGCTACACGCGCAGAGCTCCAGCGAGGTTGTCGCACGTGCTGAAAGACTAAAGTTCCCTCGATGCATTGCGGCAGCGGTGGCGTAGTCAAACTGGCTGGTGAGATCGGTCTATTCAGCTTCCTCGCTAAATTTAGCAGAAAAATTTACGTCACGTTATATATGCACAAATTCAGTTTCCCCGCTAAATTCACCGGAAAAATTGTTGTCACGTGACCTGGCGTCGTAAGACCGACAGACAATTCAGATTCCCTGCTAAATTTGGCGGAAAAAGTGACGTCCCGTGACCTTTGCACTAATTCTGTTTCCCCGCTATATTTGGTGGGAAAATTGATGTCTCATGACATTAAGTCACGTGGCTTTAAGAGAAATTCAGGTTCCCAGCTAAATTTATCGGAAAAATCGTCATCGCGTGACCTATGCATCAATTCATTTTCCCCGCTAAATTTAACGGGAAAATTGTTGTCACGTGACTTGGCGTCGGGGGACCTACAGACTATTTAAATTTCCCGCTAAATGTGGCGGATAAATTGGTGTCCCGTGACCTTTGCACTAATTCTGTTTCCCCGCTATATTTGGTGGGAAAAGTGATGTCACATGACATTAAGTCACGTGGCTTTCAGAGAAATTCAGGTTCCCATCTAAATTTATCGTAAAAATTTACATCACGTTACCTGTGCGAAAATTCAGTTTCCCCGCTAAATATGGCGGAAACATTAATGTCACGTGACCTGACGTTATGCGACCTACTGAATATTCAAGTCCCCCGATAAATTTGGCGGACAATTACGGAATTTTAGAATAACGTACGCAATCTTAGTGCACCCAGCGCTAAATTTAGCGCTTGCGTTAGCGCACGCTACGCAAGAGAGTTTTAGAATAGCGTTTCTGCGCCGCAGCGCAAAAGCTCAAGCATCTCGCGCTTGCAACGCCACCAAGATAGTCGCAATTTTTATTTCACAAACGAAATGCTAAAGCTTGAGAGGAAAAAAAATACAAGTTTTTTTTGGTGCAGAGCTGCAAAATAATCTATCTGCTTAGTTTTTATTTACCATAAATACAGGGCGCGAAATGCTGTTTCATGTACTGGTCATCATGATACATGAAATAAAACCGAATAACCGATTAACCGAACCACCGGTTTGCCAAACCGGATATTCGTATTCGAAAATCCGGTGAACCGGATAACCGGCTTTCAAAACCGGAGTCGCTCTCCTCCTGTTTAACCTTAACCGGATAACTGGTTTGACGGATATTTTCATGCACTAGTAGAAACGTCGAATCCCTCCTTTCCTTTTTCACTTTTCTCTCCCCTCATACCCCTACTAATATACTAAGAGTGCGCGGCAGAACCCCACATCTTCAGTTATGCAAGGCAGTTTGGCACTGACAAGAGCCATAGAGCAAACCCTAACTGGGACCAAGTTAGGCCTATACGTTTGCCACACTTTGGTTCAAGTTGGGCGTTACTCTTGGGTGCTACCTAAGTATAGACAGTTCTAATAATTGGCTTTTATGAGCTGCCATCACTGCACAATTGGCCGTAGAACGCGTTCTGCGCTGTTTCTCTCTTCCGCAGTACATAAGAAGACGCGCATGCATACACATCTCAGTGACTAGGCGTTTAATCGCCGGGATAGTGCATCGGCAGTATACGAACGAGAATATCGCAAAGACTCCAACTGCACGCGCATACCTATACATAAAAAAATTGAGTAGGCGACCAGGTCACCCTCTCCTCAGTATTGACATGAGGCAGCTTTCGCACAGTGCCCTTACGATGCTTTTAGACTTGAGCAGTCTTGGAAGTGTCTGGGGACTCAGCAACGGTGAAACTGGTGGCACGGGGTCCACGCCGTGATCATGCTCATATTCACACTACGCCCGAGCGCAGAATGCCTCGATCCGGTAGAGCCCAGCGAACAACGTGATTCGTCACGGCGCTTACCGGCTTTTTTGCGTTTGGTTTCACCGGCTAAGCAAATAACGCACGAAAAAAAAAGCAGATTCATGTCGATTTCACTGTGCCCGAATGATTTTGCCGATGATAGCAATGAAATTAATATGGCAAGCTGGGTGACGAAGCACTTTTGGGGCTACTTGATTAGTTCCATAGGATCGCCGTGCTAAATGTTCTCTGATTTAGTGTGAATCGCAGCATAGCCGGCTTTTTTTTATTTTTTGCAACAAGAGCTTAGTATCATGTGGCTGTGGCGCACCTCATAATGCCTAAGCTAATGTTCGGAAGATTCGAAATTCTACAATGAAAACAGATAGGCTTACGTTGTCTTGTTTTTATGGTATCGTAGTCAGCAGCAGCAGCAGCAAGGCGTAAACTTGGGCTAGTTGGCGCATAGCAATCTTTGACGAGAAAATAGTGCCGGAAGCGATACACTCTGACGTTTACGCTAGGAAGCAGAAATCAAATAAGTGGATGTCGGCGTGCATGTTTTCTCCTATTATTTTTCTCGATGTCTGCCTGACCCGATGGATTGTGGGATGGACGACCGCGCAATCACTTGTAATTTTACACACATACCCGTGAACAACTAGCAAAACATTTGTTGGAAAAGGTAACACACTACAGTTAAGGAAATCAATTGTGTGCCTGAGTAGGAAAGATAACATTATTTCAAAGCACATTTACTCTGCGCTCCGAACAAATTTCCCTGGTCTGGGCTGGAGAAGCTGACGCCACCTCGGCTTCAAATGTCGTCGGTCTTCTCGCGGGCTGACTGAGAATATTATAATAAAAAAAAATTCTGGCTCTGCCAGACGTTATTGGCTGCGTGAGTTCTCATTGCTTCAAGAAATTGAGTGCTACACTTCTTCGCTTTTTGCGAAGAAGTGTAGCACTCAGCTTTTTGATTCGTTGGAGGGGGGAACTGGGAAACTGCAGTTAATTTCTCGGGATCAGGGTATATGCCCTGGCTGCTGACCACGTGGCCGAGAATCTTAATTTCAGTGTTTCCAAATACGCACTTCTAGAGTTTAGCTGAAGGCCAGCGTCACGAAATATTTTCAGCACAGCCGTCAGGCGAGACAAGTGTGTGTCAAAAGTGGACGAGAATATTATAACGTCATCTAAATAGCATAAACAAGTTGTCCAACGCAAGCCTCTGAGCAAAGAATCCATCATTCGCTCGAAGGTAGCAGGAGCGTTACACAAACCGAAGGGCATAACACGGAACTCGTAAAGGCCATCAGGAGTAACGAAAGCTGTCTTTTCGCGATCTCTTTCGTCTACGCTGATTTGCCAATACCCTGAACGCATATCGATTGAAGAAAAGTAGTTGGCATCGTGTAGGCTATCAAGGACGTCATCTATTGGTGAAAGAGGGAAAACGTCTTTCTTGGTTATTCTGTTGAGGCGCCTGTAATCAACACAGAATCTCCAGGTGTTGTACTCCTTTTTAACCAGTACCACGGGAGATGACCAGGGACTGGACGAATCCTGGATGATATTTTTGCGTAACATGTCACTCACATGATTTTGTATAACTTCGCGTTCTTTGGCAGAAACACGATATGGACGACTGCGTAAAGGCCAGTGATCTCCCGTTGCAGTGGTATGTTGAACAATTGACGTTTGTGTCAGGGGAGTAGATTGAAAGTCAAAGATATCAAGAAAAGAGCACAGTAGCTTATGCAAGGCTTCATATTGTGACTCAGGTAAATGGGCGTTAATTGTGTGGCGAAGCAATTTATGGGCATCCATGAAGTCGGAAATCAAAGGTGCATTGGACGTCAAGCAGGTATCGCTAACAGCATTGATGCATACAACGTCCTGAATCGTCGTTGTAGCAATGCATGAACCAGCCGGAAGAATTTGGCAGATGTTAGTAGTATTTGCTAGGAGAACAGTACATACACAAGAACGCGATCGCGTGAGAGCGAAGGGTAGCGCGAGACCTTTCTGAAAGAAAACTTCTAGGTTCGGTTCAAGTAAATAATCAGAGTCTGGAGCGTCTGCAGTTAAGTAAATAAGCGCTGCAGTGAAGGGTGAAATTCGAGTGGTATTTGTTGCACGGAAAGAAACACGGTTGTATGAAAGAGGTTCAACGCCAAGAGTAACTTTGCTAAGGTATAGCGATTTAATCCCAAAGTCAATAACCGCACGTCGAGTCACTAAAAAGTCCCAGCCTAAAATAATGTCGTGTGAGAAACTCGATAGAACTGCGAAAATGTGACGATGAGGTTCATTTTGAATTCTAATCTAGACAGAAACTAAGCCGAGGGGATAAATCGGTGCTGTGTTCGCGCTACGAAGACTACCGTGTTCCCAGGGTGTACAAACAAGTCGCAATCGTTTTCGGACACGGTCAGAAATTATAGAAATGGACGCTCCCGTGTCGACAAGTGCTGTGAAGCTTACCTTCTTTATGATTATGTCTAATAGGTTTGAAGCGGACGTAGTCGGTGGGGGATGTCGAGGAAGTGAAGGAGCAGCCGTACCCCCTTTAGCTGCTCCCTTTAGTTTTCCCCATCGTGAAATAATTTTGACAGCGTTTGGTCAACCCGCATCGGAGAACGTCGCCGGTATCCTGCAGGTGAGGGGCTTCGGTTTGTACGGGCGCGATATGAAGGGGAAACTGAACGCCGTGGGTTACTTAGTAGGTGTTCTTCTGCGTCATGATGATAACTGTCGGGATGATAATCTCTGTACTGTGGGAAGGCTCGAGAATTGTATGCCCGGGAAGTACCCGCGATGCGACGGCGACAGTATCTAGCTATGTGACCCGGTATGCCACAGTAAAAACAGGTGGGCCGGCTGGTAGCCGGAGGGGAGGGGAACTGCCGGGACCATGTTCTCTCGGCGTTTTAGACGAATCTTGGGTTGTAGTCGGCTGGAAAAAAAGTTGGTGCGCCGTAGGCATGCGCTGGTGGGGCTGCGCAGACAGTTTCTCGTGGTGATGGTGCTGACTGTGCCAACTCGTTC
The DNA here is from genome assembly GCA_013358835.2 of Ixodes persulcatus. Classification (NCBI taxonomy): domain Eukaryota; kingdom Metazoa; phylum Arthropoda; class Arachnida; order Ixodida; family Ixodidae; genus Ixodes; species Ixodes persulcatus. Next base: position 6,482 of record JABSTQ010005191.1, read on the forward strand.
CGAATTAGGGTTCGTACGCCTTCGGGTGAAAGGTCAACGGGTTCGTTTTTTGAGGTCTCGGCGAGAGGGTGTAAGGAGAACGGCGAGTTCTTCTTTGATGATCTGCCGAATAAGGTTCTTGATGTCGCCTGTCAAGGGTGGTCCGGACGACGCGACGCAGTTCTGAAGCCGAGAGGTGGTAAAGGGGGAGGTAATGCGCCTGCTTCTGTGGCCTTCCCAGCGTTGGCACTCTTCCTGAAGTTGGGCCACGGTTGTTGGATTTCGTGAAACCAACACTGCGAAGGCGTCTTCGGCGATTCCTTTCATGATGTTTTCGACCTTTTCCTTTTCAGGCATAGTGGGGTTGACACGTTTGCAAAGCGCCAGAATGTCCTCAATGTAGGTGGTGATGGACTCACCCGTAGATTGGGCTCTCGTTGCGAGTCGCTGGGTGGCGTTCTCCTTGCGGCTCACGGGACAACCGAAGACGTCTGATAGCCGAGTCTTAAAGGCATCCCATGACGCGATCTGTTCGTCATGATTGTCAAACCACACTTTCGCCGTGTCGCGGAGGTAGAAAACGACATTGGATAGTTTAAGTGTGTCGTCCAAAGCGTTATGCACACTGACTCGTTCGAATGTGCAAAGCCATTCGTCGACATCGTCGCTTCCGAAGCCAGCGAAGGTGGGAGGATCACGCTGACGGTAGGGCATGGAGCCAGTACGGATGGCCGGAGCCGCCGCTTGCTCACCTTGTGCCATGGAAGGCGGTGTAAGCACCCGATGACTTCGAAGATGCGTGATGGCAGAGCTGTAGATGGCTTGGACGACGAGACCCCCGCACCTCCGCCAAGTGTGTTACTTTGCTGGAAGGAGCAGTGGGAACGGGGTGCCCTCCGAACGATAGTTTTAATCCCAAACTGCCCGCTCCAGAGCCTGTGTGCACGAGCCCGGGCCGGTCGCCTGTCGCGCTCTTCGTCGTCGTCTGTGTATCAATCTATCTCTCTCTCTCTCTCTCTCTCTCTCTCTATATATATATATATATATATATATATATATATTGATACATAGACGACGACGAAGAGCGCGACAGGCGACCGGCCCGGGCTCGTGCTCACAGGCGCTGCAGCGGGCAGTTTTGGATTAAAACTATATACAGGGTGTTTCAGAGAATTCAGGCCAAATCGCTCCTGCGAAAACTACTGATTGCAACGAAAAAAGGCTTGTGTTGTTTTGATCCTGGGCCAGGGGCCCATTTAGGAAAATTATTAAAGTCCGGGATAATTAAGTTGTTAATTATTTTTGCGTAATTAACTTTTTTAATATTGTGTTTAAGGGCATAGTTTCAAATAGAAGATTGCTCAGCATCGTTGAAAAACATTAAATCAACAAATTGCAAAACGATAGAAGGCACGCAAAGCATTTTACGGCTTTCTGAAAAACCGCACAAATTCGACGGGTTTTTAAGTTTCGGTTTGCTATCGGAGCGCATCTCGACCCCGGCGCCAACGCGCCCCGTGGAGAGATAGTGCAACCAATCTCTGCTGCGCTGTCATTGCGCGACGCAGCAGAGGCTGGTTGCACTATCTCTCCACGGGGCGCGGTGCCGCCGGGGTCGAGATGCGCTTCGATAGCAAACCGAAACTTAAAAACCCGTCGAATTTGTGCAGTATTTCAGAAAGCCGTAAAATGCTTCGCGTGCCTTCTATCGTTCTGCAATTTATTGATTTAGTGTTTTTCGACGATGCTGACGATGCTGAGCAATTTTCTAATTGAAACTATGCCCTTAAACACAATATTAAAAAAGTTAATTACGTAAAAATAATTAACAACTTAATTATCCCGGACTTTGGTAATTTTCCTAAATGGGCCCCTGGCCCAGGACCAAAACGACATAAGCTTTTTTTCGTTGCGATGAGCAGTTTTCGCAGGAGCGATTTGACCTGAGTTCTCTGAAACACCCTGTATAAGATATATATATATATATATATATATATATATATATATATATATATATATATACACGGTACGAGGGTTCAACTGGCACGTTGGACGTAAAACGAAAGTTCAGGAGTTCCAGGACGGCCTTTACTTTACCAACGTTTCAAGCGGGGACCGCTTTTCTTCAGGGTTGGATGGCAAATGTCCTCTTCTTCTTGTTAACGTTCGTGTGGAAGGAGAGTGACTGTGAAGGGTATTAAAAATATTCGGAACGGGAGCAACAAAAGGATCGTAATTTTTGAAATTAGTAATTATAAACTATATTAATTCAAATTATTAAAACTAAATAAATTGATTTGCAGTATTTACCACAGTCTTTTTTACAGTTCTTAAGCACAATCACCCCCGAGCACATCCTCATTGCTAGTGTGCGCTCCGGTTGCTCGGGGGTGATTGTGCTTAAGAACTGTAACAAAGACTGTGGCACATACTGCAAATCAATTTATTTAGTTTTAATAATCTGAATTAATATTGTTTATAATTACTAATTTCAAAGATTACGATCTTTTTGTTGCTCCTGCATGTTCCGAATATTTTTAATAGTCTTCATGGTCACTCTTCCTTTTCCACACGAGCGTTAACAAGAAGAAGAGGACATTTGCCATCCCACACTGAAGAAAAGCGGTCTCCGCTTCAAACGTTGGTAAAGTAAAGGCCTTCCTGGAACACCTCAACTTTCGTTATATATATATATATATTTGTTTTTCTAATTTTAGCTCTTAACAAAGTGATAACTTCTTGTGTGAGCCCTAATTAGAAACTAAATACCTTTTTCGGATGATTTTTGTTTCGCTTGTGGAAATATAACATTTTGTATATCTGCACCAATAATTCATTACATAAATAAAGGGGTTATGGTTCGCACAAACATACTGTCATTTTAACATTGCAGTAGTTGAAACTAGAGTATGTAAATATGTCTGTAGCTGAAACCATAGCGTTCCATTCTGAAAGGCACGAATATCAAATATTTTCATCGCCATCAACGGGTTGACATTTATTTTTTCAAATAAATGCCAAAAAGGTGTCGATTCATAAAATAATGCCCCCCCCCCCTCTTATGTTTTGTTGAACCGGGCCCTCCTGACATGACTTATTTAATTATTCCCAGCTTGGAGGGAGGCGATTGAGCTTCCTTTAAAACACGTTAACGAATTCGCTAGCCAAATTTTATCAATGGTTAGGCTATAAAAGAAGCCTTGCATACTCCAAAAACCTCTGAAATATCAAACAAGAAAGCGGTGGACTGATGTGGGCAAACTCGCGGCTCCAGAACTCGGGGAAGGCAGTTGATTAGTCAATCCGTGTATGTAAGTGTTGCAGCATTTGGAGAGTGTATACCCATTGCATAATCGAGATTTAACGGAAGTGACTGAGTAAGCGTCAAACTTTATTTCAATTACACTGTATAACTAGTGTATAACCAGACAAATGTCTCCAAGGCTTGCGTCAGGGTTGATTTATTGCAAAATAATGTTTCCTTTTTTTCGCCATAACGCAAGTTCCATGAATGCATATCTGGAAGAAAACAAGACAAGAGTAACACAACACAAATAATACTTGCTGCATAAAGGGTGCATTTAAATTTTACGTCAGAAGTTTGCCAGACGATGGCTACGTTTGATTGCCAAACCTTTTTGGGCTGTGACCTATATTCTGCACGCTCAGAATTTAAGTTGATAAATGAAAGGAGAGGCAAGTAAAAATGACGAGCACACAGCAATTGTATTTTTGTGGGGTTCAATTTTATACACCCCAGTTACTCACCACGTTTATTTAATAATTAATCTCCAACAACGTTCACCGGCCCGGTGGCGATGAATGCATAAACAGTATTATGCATATGTTGATGAACATAATGCTACTGAGTACTATATACAGACACCATGCATAAACCTACATTCAATATCTACGATGTCTGACTATTGATTTTTTTTAATGTTACGAAGCATGTAGAAAGCGACAAGAATTATAAATAACAGGTAGCATATGGAATGCAGCCCATGTAGGGGGGGAGGGGAGGGTAGAATGTGGGTACCGTAGGGACTGCGGCAGCCCCTACGGTTCTCCCGTGGGTCCGACGTCGGTGCGACCTAGGAATGTACAATTCGGGCTGTCCATGCAACACCCCCTGAGTCGTAGTTCGGCTATGCGAGGTAAGTTAGCGCAGATCTATCCAAGGCCAGGGCAGGCCCACTTGGGATGCCGACGCTGCATCCCCATGGGTTACACTCCGGTCCCAAGAGGGCATGAAAAACTTGCTCTGCCTGTGAAATATCACCCTTGCGTCCCACCCTGACTATGCGCTGGCAAAATTAGCATAGCTGTGGGCTCAACGGGTAAAAGTGGGGGTCAGCCAAACTTGGGCTGTACAGTGCCGCCTGGCGTTTCACCTTGGCAAGACGGGAGCAGAGCGAGCGCAGAGATGAGCTCCACGAGACAACCCATGGACATGCCCAACTTGGGCTCCCCGCAGAATACCTCCGTGGGTCCCACCTTGGGGGCATAGTTAGCACAGTCTGCTCGACGGTGGTAACGCGTGGGCATGCCCAACTTGGACTACCTTACAATTTCCAAAATGACACTCTCCCCTGATATTGCGAATATTGCTGCACGTTTTTTTGTGATATTTAACATACATAGATTTAATGTATTACCAAATTACTAAGGCAGCGAGGCAAATGCTGGCGCTGCCCGCCTAAAGCCACCCGACTACCTGGACGAGGAAAAAGGAACGCTACTGCGATGCCAGACCCCCACTTAACTATTGGGAGCCGAGCTCCCGCAGCACTACGGCGGGAGCTAAGAAACAGTTTCTTGACAGCTTGCCTGCGACGTGATTGCATTTGGAGGCGATAGGTCGGGAATGAGAAAAAAACTCCAGTTTATACTATTGTATTTGCACGAACTGTCAAACATGAGTTGCTGGGACTCCAGCAAATCATGTCGAAAATGGCTTGGCTATGGTTCGCTCGTTTGCATTATTTATCTCTAAATTATTATTACATAATCTTCTAGGTCGCTTTAATGTCATTAATGTTGGAACCAGCTGGACGTTTATTTGAGGTATATTTATATTATCCATCGTTAACAACTCTTTATTATATAACTACATGACCTCGTCGGTATATATATCCTAAATTAGGAATGCTCATCTGATTTATTATAGTTATCAGTGTTCTATGTATTTGTAAAAACTGTCCAGTATCAAGCAAACTAATGACATAAAAGTGTATTAATTATGTTTACAGTACCTTGTTCTCTCCACATATCGTGCCATCAGGCGAGTTGACGGTTACATTTGCGTTGTGAAAGCAACATCGTATATGGCACGCACTGCCAGCCGCAACCTTCGCAACGTGTGTCGGTGGCTGCGAAACAAAAATTAATAAGCGCAGAGGTATAATACTTAGAAGCTTATATTCTTTAATTTTTCATGTTGTTTCATAAGAAGCTCATGCTACTTAACTGAAAATGTTGAACCAGCAATGTGATGGATGAAAGAAATGGGACTTTTAAAATTCCCTGTAATGCCATCTCCTCCTCCCCTCGTTCTCCTCTCCTCCTCTCTCCTTCTTTCCTTCTCCTCCATCCTCCTCCTAACTGATCCTCCTCTCATCATCCTCCCCTCTCCTTCCTCCCACCTCCTCCTCCCCTCCTCCTCCCCATCCCACCTCCCTCGAGACGTCACTCGTGACGTCACTCCTGAAGGCCTCGTGAAGGTCGTCAGCTTCGTCGTTACTTTCATGAGTGACCTTCGTGACGTCACTTGTTACCCTTGTGACGTCACGTTCGACGTCATTATGGGAAACGTCGCATGATACACCGCGCGGTTACGCCGACGGCGACGACGACGCCGCTCAAGCCAGAAACAGGTGCCTAAGTGGTGCGCTCGAAAAATATTAGACAACCGGGACAACTGTTTATTTTCAAAAACTACATCCTAAAACGACTCATGTTAGGATTGTGGTGACTTTAGTATATTTTATATTTTTCTTCAATATAAGGTCCCCGATTAGGTCTGGTTATGCGAAACCATTTTCAATTCTCACCTTTAACCGCTCTCAGTTAAAAAAAGTAAAAAAAAAACAAAAACAGATGAATTTAACGTTGTTTGGAATACGCAAATGCAACAGAAGCAAGAGGGAAGTTTCAAAAAGCTTTCATCGGGGAACAAGGGTGGTCGTTCATTCTTTTAATGCTTAATGGGATGACATAGGACACAAACGTCGTACAATTCCCCCTTGTTTATGAGGAAGCGTTTGCACATACTTTATACAAAACAATGTATTAACGAAAGCTTGATGATGCTCTATTCTCTTCGCCAGTCATTACCAAATTTCTACAAATTGAAGGGTGCACTAGCAACAGAATCAACAAATCTGCGGGCCGTGACGACTGCAGGGGCATTCAACACCAACAGCAGCACGTAAACAGGATGTAAAATGACGGAAGGAAGCAAGTGTACAGCCCAACAAAGTTTGTCAGATTACGACATAGGCCCATAGCAGCGAACACGCTAGGGAAAAAAAAAGGCATAATGTTTAACGTGCACACGCCTTACCGGTAGTACCTAGCTATCGCTGTACGAAATATTAGAAAATATTAAGCAGAAAGTAGTTGTGAATACTGGAGGGTGAACTCCATAATTAAAAGTCTGCACGTGTGTGCCCTGCGGCAGTATGAGCTTGCACAACATGCAAGCCGAAGATGATAAAATGTCAAACATGATGCCTCCGGCACGTTAAGTCATAAATCTTACTACCACAATAGGATAATATGGAAGGTGGCGGTTCAGTCCAATTTCGACTTGAACAACTTAACATACCTGGGGCTCCGGCCATTAAGGCCGCTGTGGTGGCGTATGTTTCTGCCCCTTCAAAAATTTAGTAATTAAACTTGAATATATTTTTAGGTGGTGACCATTGAGATATTGTAAATTTTTGAAAATGTAAAATATATTGTCACGAATGATAATAGACCCTTTGCAACAATCCCAAAAACCCGCGCGCGCCGCTCGACGAATAATGTAAGTCCTCGGTACCCCCCTCCTCCCACTACCATGTGACTACGTGGCACAGGCGAGCAGGCGCAGGTTACCACGGCAACAACTTTTGAGCAGCCGAGTCGGACGAGCGACGTGCCAAAGGCTGCCCCTTTCTCATCTCTCTCCTTTGTACCGGCTCTGTCGTCTGCTGCACCAACGCTTTGGCGAACCTGGTCGAAACCTCTCACGGTTGCGGTGCAAACTAAATGGATTCGATGATACTTCAATACGTGAAGGTAAGTTACGACGAATAGCGTATTCAAACAAGCTCACCTGTCGCGATACCTTTGCGCTGCCACAGATACGGTACGCCGCCAACGACGTACGACTCGGCGGATGGGCGTGATGGCGGATGGCTGCAACGGCTGCTGGCGGTAGCTGCCAGGACGCGCGCGCAGTCGCGGAGGCGCAACGAGAAAGCGCGTGATATGTACTGAGGGTTTCCTAACTTCCCTGCGGTCGTGGCGCTGTACGTTTTGCAACAGGTCTATTTATGAGGCGCGGATAACTGAAACAAACTGAACGTTTAATGGGGCGCATTTGTGTCCAAAATAAATAGGAAACAGAAGACAACAATAGACCGTCGTGGGCGTCGATCGTCGGCGTAACACTAGGATCGAATGAATGGTGGGGCGAGACTGACCGCGGCTTGCCATGGGGAGCACTTTTTGTAGCCGCGTGGGCCTCTGCAACATTCGGCCTAGATCGTTCGGCAAGCAAAACATTCGTAACTCGATCAGACAAGAAAGTTCTCGAATTTGCGAGACCGCCAAGTACAACGATTAAATAAAAGAACATTCCGCTGCCTGGAATCAAACCCAGATCTCCCGCTCAACAGCCAAGCACGGTAACCATTCGGCCAGGGACGCCTTCAAACTACGCCTTCGAATTACGTCTTCAAAGCAGTGTTTATTTATTTGTGAAACGTGACGCTCATGCCAAGTCTCGTCGTTGGTGACGGTTCACGGTAATTTGTGTAATCAATGGTCGTCCTTCTTGTGCTACCACTATTGTACATAAAGGCGTCATCTGCCGAAGTTGCAATCGGGTCCTGCCATCACCCTCGGCAATACGTGGTAGAAATCTTCCGATTCTCCCGATAGCCGTGAATAGCCTCGCAGCGATGTCATACCGCTTCTTTAGCTGCGGGATTCGCGCCTTTCCTTTGAGCCTGCAGCCGATGTTACCGATGTCGCCATGTCGTGCTGCAGACGAAGCGCTATGTTTTTGGAAAGTAGAGCGGACTCGTTTCACTTTGTAGGAGGCCCCTCCGCTGGGTTCTTAATATTTCATTAACTAGAGTTAAAACTACAGCTGTTGTTTGTAATTAAGTACATCGTTGACCGCACCAGATGCGGACTTTTTTTTAATGCAACTTCAACTTTAACTCTGTAAATGCTAATAGTACAGGGGCATAGACAACGTACTTTTCGATTCGCGAGCGACAATCGAGATACTAGTCGCTCCTTCCCCCGACGGGAATTTGAGCTAGCTTTTTGAAAGAAGCATAAAGCGCGAGTGCAACGACACAGTTATATGTCTCAGCCGATCAAATTATGGACGCTTTGCCTGGCGCTGATCATTACGTGCCCTAATGCAGGGTGCTTGATGTGAATTAAAAAATATCGAATTAAAAAAAAGGATGGGAATGATCAAATAAACTGTCTGTGCTGATGAGTTTTACAGCTTAGGAGGCATAATGCGGCGCGCTAATCACTACTTAACGTTGCATAATTAACTAAAGATTGTATTTTAATTTTTTAATTGGTGAAATTAAATATATAGTTTCAATCGGAAACTTTCGGAGCGTAATATAAATCCACAAGATCACTTAATTTAAGAATGATTTGAAGCACGTGGTAAGCGCGGGTGAGCGCTGAAGTTTCCACTCCTGCAACGGGCGCAATGCTTTGCAGTTCAAGAACGGGAATGGTATTTGTTTTCGTTCGCCGTTTTCACTGCGCCAGCATCGCGTTTGTGGCACAAGTGGTAACTTAAAGGGTAACTGCAAAGAAAAAAAAGTTTTTTTTAAACAGCCTAATTGGGACAAGCATGTCAAAAAACAATTTTTCCGCGAGGAAACAATTTGTTTTCAGCAATATTTATTGCGTGAGACTGATTTTAGCTTGCGGCTATTTCGTCCGTTTTAAATCGCGCACCACGAAGTTGGGATTCCGCGACGTTGATCCCAATCGGCTGCTTTTGGCTAAGAGTTTGATTAACAGCTTAGATCTTGGTTGTTAAACCTTTGTTATATGTTGTAATTTCCTTTTGAGCGGCATATTGTTACGTTTAAAGAATAACCCATGTAATGAGAGTTATTATTTTTTACAAATGGTTTACAAGACCGGCACTTCCGTTTGGATTCATACCAAAACAAACGAAAGCTTCGCCATTCTTTCATGGCCGCCGAAGTCTCTGCTCCCGCCTGTCTCGCCTTCCTCGACTAGTCGTTTCGCCGAAGTGATCAGTGTTTCGTGTTGACCCAGGTGCTTGAGTGAGACTTCCTGAAGTGAAGTAGTGTGTGATTAGCAGCTGTCGCCAGTGTTAGTGATAGGAAGCGACGCGGGGTTTTGGCTTTCATAGCGCGGTTTGTTTCTTTCGTTTTCCTCTTTGCTTTCTTATCGTGTTTTTTTTCCTTGCTTGCCCGTACAAATGCCGACCTTTTTTAGATGTCAGCTCCTGTAAGCAGCGCCGTTGCTCTGTAAAGTGCTGCGAGATGAGTGATCGCGACAGCGCGTCTTCCAGCAGCCATGTCGCCCCGAAAGATCACACGCTGAATGCTATTTGGCTGCAGGCAATCGGGCGTTCGCGTAGCGACAAACGAGTCCAAGTATGTTCTTGTCATTTCGCTCCGGAGGCCTTCGAGATTCGCACCGAGGCACTTCTCAGGTCACATCTTTGCGACATGTGCTCGCCAACCCCGGAGCTTATCGCGTCCCGTCAAACCAAACCAAAACAATACCGGCGCCATGTTGAACGTGCGTTGTTGCCACATTTTCCCCGACCAAACAAAAACAACGAAAGCAAACCGGTTCTAGCTTCCAGCGTACATGGACGGCACCTTCCCCCCTTCCCATTCCCCTCCTCCCCCCCTCCCCCCCGATCTGCGGCCAGGAGTGAAGACGCTGCGTACTCCGCAGCCCAGTCAATCCAAGAGAATCCAAGAGGGAGGGGCAGGGCGTAGTTCTCCTGCGCGCGGGTCGAAAGAGCGGGAGTTTCAAATGTGGAGAGGTTGTGACTCCGACTAAATTAGTCCTTTGGCGTAAATATTGGTAAAAACAAAAATTATTTTCGCGGAAGATTTGTTTTGTGACATGCTTGTCCCAATTAGGCTGTTTAAAAAAACACTTTTTTTTCTTTGCAGTTACCCTTTAAGCGCACTCCCGTGTTCCCCACACTTTTCAAGTCTCAAAAATGTACTGACATAGTGGTTTTAAAAAATGGTTGGCAAGTTTCAAATTGAA
>JABSTQ010005192.1:0-60904 GCA_013358835.2 Ixodes persulcatus
AAGACTTGCTGTGTTGTAGTCGACCAGTAGCGCGTAGCAGGCCCTCCTGATCGACGAACAAAGGCGTCTCATTCAGTTTTGATTCTATAGGTAGTTTTTGAGCTCGCTGCATGCACTTAATTTCTTGTTGGATTGATGCCAGTTGTACTCTTCAAATCCACTACTGCTCGGCTTCGGGAATTTCATCCGTAGTCATCGGTCCTTTTCTGTCACTCTTGTGTCTCAGCTTGCGAGTGAACCTGAGAATCCAGGCTGTAGTTCGCTGAAGTCGCTGAATTGAACTGCAGTGGTTTTCATCTAGTATGGCCGGTTCAATTGGCGTTACAATTTGCAAGATGTTCGCAGCACTTTTCTCTTCCAACTGGTAATTCGTTGCTTCGCAGATATTCCCCATGTGATAAGATCCGCTGGATTGCCCTTTTCAGGACAGTGTCTCCAGTTTTGGTTTGTTATAGCACGAATCTCGCGCACTCGATTCTGAACAAACTGCTCCCATCTGTTGGCGTCTCTAAGGATCCAGCACAAAGCAATCATGGGATCCGTCCAAAATGTGTCTCCTTCAGTTTCTCTTGAAAGTGAGTTGTGATGTGATCATAGATTCTCATAGCCACGAAGCAAGCCAAGAGCTCTAGTCTTGCCAAGGTTACCTTTTCAGTGGAGCCACTCGTGATTTGCAGAACATAAAGGTTGAACATGTTTTACCTGATATGCCTGTTGTGCACAGATGTGCTACAGCACCATACGCCAGAGTGCTGTCATCCGGGAAAATTTGTAATACCGTTCCTTGTACTGTTTCAGTCATTTGATTTCTGGAGAACCGTGGTACAGCCACTTGACCCAGAAGAGGAAGTACTTCACACCATCGATTCCACTCTTCTAGTATATCGTCGGTCAACGGACTGTCCCAATCGATGTTCGTACGCCAGATTCGTTGGAAACAAAGTTTTGCAAGTATAGTGAAGGGTACCAGCATCCCAAGCGGGTGGTAAATTCTTGCAGTTGTCTGTAATACGGCTCGCTTGGTGTCTGTTCGGTTTCGAGAAAAGTTAACGACGTTGTCCGACGTAAATCACAATACGTCGGAGCTTGGTGTCCACGTGAGTCCAAATTCTTTTACGATACCTGGCAACTATCCTAGTTATTCCTGTTGACCCTGGTCTTCGTCGATTTTCTTTAAAACTTCTGGAGAGTAGGACGACCATTTGTGTAGTTTCATGGAGACGAGGTTAAAACTTTCATTCGTCTCGGAGTAGATCTGTGGAGCTTATTCTTCGTTGCCCGCGCCCGTAAATATGTCATTAACGTAGATCGATTTCAGAAGTTTCTCAGTGGTTTCAGGGTACATTGGGTTTATGAGTCTCAGGTGATGTTGGACTGTCGCTGCTAGGAGAAAGGGACTCAACGTCGTGCCAAACGGGACTCTCGTCCTTCTCCAGATTTTGATTTTTGGTCTGCCTCTGGCTTGCTTTTAAACCACAGGAAACGCAAGGCATCTCTGTCCTTGCAGTTGATAGAAATCTGTAGGAGTGCCTTCTCGATATCCGAGACGAGAGCAATTTTTAGTGTCCTGAAGTTAAGAAGCAGCCCTACTAAGTCAGCATTCAGATTTGGGTCGCTCTCTAGGTTTTCATTTAAAGGGATGCTGAACCGAAATCTGGATTCCCCAAAACACGCGGCAAAAGTGGGCAATGGGATGCTACAAACACCAAAACATCACTCATACAGCGACATCTCGAACGGATGACCGTAGAAGCGTAGAAATCTGGGCGAGTTGGTGATGCATTGGAATGAGAAAAACAGCGCCGACAAAACGATAGACCAGCAAACAAAACGAAACGACAAACAAAACGACGGACGACGGATTACGAAGATTCTGCGGTCCGAGTCCTGGCGACAGGGTCGATTTCTACGGGAGTGTCTCAAGGTATGGTGCTTTTCAACGTCCAGGACAACAAGGCGACGGAGCGGAAGTTTTGGGAGTGTAGACGACAAGCTGCGCAGAGCGCTGACTTCTTGTGGCAAACTCTCAGGTTGACTTTGGGTCGCCCACGCAAGGCTGTGACAATGGATTCTGGGAACGTGGTACAGCTGGGTGACGGCTCCACACCGAAAAATGTGTTACGCGTGATAAAAGAGGGCCCCAAGTTTGCTTGTGAAGCGGTGGTTAAGCCACAGGAACTTCTTACAATTGTTAGGAATGAGGGGGACCATGTCGAGGAGGAGGATAAAGAGACATGCATTTTGGAGGGTGTGGAGACACTTCCTACGAAGCGCGATACAGCGAGATTTTTTTGGGTGCAATGATGCCAACCAGGTGGTAACCTTTTGCCCGAGAGAACGGATTGAACTGCTTGTGGCGGATAAGGAGAGGGGGGGGGGGGTTCGTGTTGGTGCAGAAGATATTTTTCTAGTGATTTCTAAGCAAGCGGTATAAAAGAATTTTAAAAAAGTGGGTCGGGTGTCACTTGTCAAGGTCAAAGAGAGGGCGGTCAAGATGTGTGAATCTATGGGTCTTGATCGGTTAAGAGCATCTGTAACTGGAGCTAAGGGTCTTAATGTAGAGGTGTTTTCCTCCGTAAAACACATAAGGAGGGTAGCCCGTTTAGGGCGATTGTGACGCAAAGAGGATCGTGGCAGGCACAGTTGGGGTCGTACCTGCAGCGTCACCTTTCTCGGTTAATCCTTCAAGATTCCTTCAGAGTGGAGAGTGCGGAATGCGTGTCAAAGTATTGATAGACACAAACCCTGGCTCGTGTGATGCGGTGTCATTCGACGTAGTCGACTTGTTTTATTCGATTCCACATAAAGAATTGTTCCTTGCGGTTCAGGAGAGTATAGAAAATATTGGGGTCGTCACCTTTCAAAATGATTGCGGGATTGATGAGGAAGGATTTTTAGAGTTGCTGTGTTTCTACCTCAACTCCACGTATGTTGTTTTTGATGATGCGGTTCACTTGCAGAAAGAAAGTACCTGCATTGGCTCAAGCGTGGCGCCAGTCTTCAGTAATATCTATCAAAGTGTGACAAAGCGATCGAACAAGTGTTTAAAGACGTTGTTGTCCGCATTTTCAGATATGTGGATGATTATTTGGTGTTGTTTCGTCCACGGGAAGCGTCCCAAAATGCTGATGTTGTATCGAAAATGTTAGGAGCATTTAGGGCCTGCTCCGTGGGGTTAGACTTTACAAAGGAGGATCCTGTAAATAGTAACTTGCAATTTCTTGACCTTACGTTGTCAGTTCAGCCATCACATGTATGCTGGTGTTATGCTCCCAGATCAAAAAAAAGTGTCTGCTCCCTTACAGTTCCAACCATTCTAAAGTGGTTAAAAGAGGTATAGCCTTTACCTGTCTCCGCGCATCTTTGGCGAAATCTTTTCCACACAAGATGGTGGAGGGTTTTACATCCAAGGTGAACAGGCTGAAGAGGGTGGGCTATCCATCGGGCCTCCTTACATGTGTGGGCGAATCACTGCTGCAATGGCTTCGGGGGACTGCTGTGGTCCCAAAGAAGTGCAAGCCGAGAATGACACCGGTAGTGGTGCCCTACATACACCAGGACAGCCGCAGGATTAAGAAGGTGGCGGCAAGACACCAAGTCCCGGTTCTTTTCTCCGCTCCCAAGAAACAGAAGTTGTGTAGTAGGATTGATAGGGGAGCTGCACACGCAGCGCGATGCGAAAAGAATCATAAAAAGCCGGTTGTAGCGTGCAAAGTGGGAAGTGTGTGTAGCGTACCGCTATCGTGTGGTAAGCAGTATATCGGACAGTCCGGTAGATCCGTCAACGATCGACTGAGGGAGCATGCATTATCTGTGAGATCATACCCTGCTGGCCATTTGGCGATTTATTGTGACAGGTGTGGGTGCGCCCCTAAGTTCGAGGATACAACAATAATGATGCGGCACAACAACAAAAGGACGAGGAAAATAACGGAGGCATTTTACATATAAGATGTGGGGAGGGCACGTGTGTCAGCGCCCCCTTTGTGTCCCTCTATCAAAAAGAGATAGAATATCTCGGCCAATGGGAACGTGGTGTGTGGTGACGGGGGTGTGGTGGATTGTTCGGGTGTTTCCCGGCCTTCATGTTTTTCTTTATAAATATTAGTTGTAAGTCAGCGCCTTGTCTGTGTGTAAACTCTTCTACTGTTCCGTCGTTTTGTTTGCGCTCTTTTTTTATTCCAATTCGGATGACCGTATTTTTTAAAAAAAAGAGGCGCATTTGGCAGGAACGTTGACGTCATGTTTCTCCGAGAAGGAAAGGGAACGGCCTCGCGTCTTCTCCGCCTCGCGGCATTGAGGGAGCGAAGCGAAAAGAGGAGAAAACTAGGTATTTTGACGTCACGCGCCTCGTCGGCCTGGTTTAATCTTGACTTCTTTTTCCAAACATACGGCCGTCCATTAGAGATATCGCCTTACTAGTAGTGTTGTAGGGATTGTAGCGTCCCGCCTACATCTCCAGCATTGTTTTTATGAAATACGAATTTCGTTTCACCATCCCTTTAAGGACTTCGATCGATGGCCATGCCACGAAGCATCAAACACTGCGCGGAGCTGGGTTGTTCGACTTTCATTGACTACTGCTTGATGTGGCATGTAGTATGTGACACCGTCACTGTCTTCGCTTTCTACTTTCACCGACATACTCTCTTTTCCATATTGTCTTATGGATGAATCATACGCAGACAGGATATTTTCATTACGGCTGAGCCTTCTGCTGAGTTGCATCAGTCGTTTTTCAGCACCTTCGTTGTCGTTCTGTAGGTGTACCAAATGCTTCCAAGGAAGGAATACCTCGTAACGTTCTCCGTTGCTCGTTATCGTTTCTTCGAAGGACATTAGTACGGAGTTGTTCGAACTATCGCTTTCGTCTTGGTTGACTCCTATAGCCTCCAGATCCCACAGTATTCGTAGAATGTTTTCGGTGTTCCTCGTTATCGCTGACGTCTTGAGTGCGACCGTTTGGGAGTGCTGTAACAATGTGAAGCTTAGGCTCATGGGAGAGTGCAGAGCCCATCCAAACGACGTCTCGATGGCCTTGATATTGCCGTTCAGTTTCGGGACTTGTCCAGTTACAAAATCTCAATTATGTTCAGCGCCGATTAGAATGTCAATATGGTTGGAATTGTCGTCGTTAGCGATAACCGCAATCGCGTAATTCAGCTGACGACACTCCCGTACGACACTGTTATCCGGTTGTTGTAGTCGTTGATCGCAAATTATGCTGGTTTCAAGAGCCTCAAGGTGGTAAGTATGTCCATCGTGTTTGCTTTGCAGAGTAATGAAGACCATTCGAAAGTTCTTCTCCCGGTGAAGTCCTCGAAATACCCTACTGTAAGTCGTTCGCTTCCCACAACTTTGCAGCCCAGTCTCCGAGATAAGTCTTCGGTTATAATGGATCTCTGGCTACCGCCGCCATACAATACTCTAGCCATCGCTTTGGTTTTTGGTTCCAGAAGCCCACGCTTTGGCCGTTTGTAACAGCACTATCCTTTGGTCCGAAGTCTCAGTCGTTAATTTTAGCTGTAACGGAGCGGTGCCAGCGACATTCTTTTGTCCGCCGTTCTTAAATTTAGGGTCGCACATCTGCTTATTAGGATATTTTTACCTCCTGAAAGCGCATTCGTTGTTTTTCTTTTTTTGTCAGAGGGTGCTCCAATCTCGCAGGTGTATACGTTTGTTCTCGACTTTCGATTTCTACCTTAAATGCTTGTAGTAACGATGTTAGCGCTGCTGGCTTTTCTTTAGGAACTCGCGGTCGTGCTCCTTCCTCATTTCGTTCTCGGTCGTTCCCTTCCTGTCGAATCGCCTCTCTGTTATAGTGAAGCATTATCACTGAAGGAAGGAGTCTCACGAGGAGATGATGTAGCATGGAAGAGTAAGATTCTTCACTCACACCGAGAGACTTGAGTCCACGTACATGGGCACGCACATTATCGTAAAGACCCCGAAGTCCACGTACATGTTGTGAAGAAGGTACCGGGTTAAGGTAAAGTAGCTTTTTTATATCATCTTGCATGAGCCGTTTTTCTTTGCCGAATTGGCTAATAAGGATGTCTGCTGCAACCTTGTAGCAGATGGACGTTGATGGGAGTCCGACAATGGCTGCAGCGGCTTCTCCCGTTAGCGAAGTTCTCAAGTAATTGAACTGGTCGCAAGCTGTTAGTGCCTCGTTGCGGTGACCCGCTTGTTGAAATTGCTCCCAAAACGGTTGCCAGTGACGCTGCTGGCCGTTAAACTTGAGAAGCTGAAGTTTGTGAAGCTTTAACTTTAAGGTACTCGTCGGTTCTCCGATTCTTGCACTGTTTCCAGGGTTTGTTGTTTCGGTCCGGGTTCGTTGTTGTAGAGTTCGGATTGAGTAGTCCCACTGAGCCAGGTAGGTGACCGCGCTGTCGTTGTACTCGAATGAATGGCTGAATTCTTGTTCCTCGTCGTCCCCCAGGTAAGGCTCGATGGCAACATCGGTTTCGGTCATTTGCGTATGCAGACTACCCAACCCAGGCAGCACACAGTATTGGGCCAGCATTGGATTTGTTGTGGCAAAGAATGGCCCAACAATGACCCAACTGAGACATATGTTTCCCAATATTTGAATCACATTGGACAATAGTGGACTATCAAAGCCAATGGTTTTCCAATATTGGTGATACGTTGGCATAGGCTGGTCAACATTGGACTGTCAAAGCCAATAGCTTTCCAATATTGAATATACGCCGGCATAAGTTGTCGAATATTGGACTGTCAAAGCCAATAACTTTCTAATTTTGGATATAAGGCGACATAACCTGTACAATATTGGACTGTGAGAGCCAATGGCTTTCCGATATTGAATATACGCGGGCTTAAGCTGGTTAATATTGAACTGTCAAAGCCAAGAGTTTTCTAACATTGGTGATGTCTTGGAATAGGCTGGTCAATATTGTACTGCCATAGCCAATGGCTTATCGATATTTGTGTCGGCTAGGCTATATACCCGGGACCGTCTTTTTTGCATTGCAGAGGGAGGAAAGTGAAAAAGAGTCATTCATGCGCTCGCTCGGGCGAGAATTTTATTTAGCCAACTTCATGGGGCGTACGTCGCCGGTGCTTTATAACGGCGATCACAAATACGTCCTTAGCTGCCTATAGGACTATTGCAGTTTTTTCGTGGGCTGCTCTCCCTCCGCATTGCCTTACCTCGGCGTTGACAACTTCATTCGATGTTTTAGATTTAAATATTTTGTCTTTTTCAGTGTATTTTGTATGTATATGCATTATGTAGCGTTAACGTCTTCTACTTTGTCCATGCCCCTGCCATGTTTCTATTTCTTTCTGCGTGCTCTATGTTTTATATTGAATGTTTCTGTGCATATTTCTCCATTCTCGACGCAGGTGTCAACTAACATAAAGCCGCAGCTTACGCCGAAACTGAAGTGAGTTCTCTCAGTTTTACTAGAGACTATCACACTATAAAGTCGTCTTTTGAACTCGAATGAAATCTTAATGGGGCAGCTTCGACTGCCAGTGCACATGTCATCAGTGTAGGCAGAGCAACGACGTAGCAATCGCGACGCGAGAGCGTACTCGATCTGGCAGGCCGTGCTCGCTCTGCGGAAATGTGAGCGTGGGACTCTCAAGCCCCGTAAGCTTACTGAAGTTGCAAGACGCTGCTTTGTCGTCGCGAATCCATTGCCCTTCGAACGGTCGAGAAGCCGTTGCGCCCGGCGTACCCTACGCAGCATCTTTCAGAAACCGTTCGCGCAGCATCGCAACCTTCTGTCTCCGAGCGTCGGCGATTTATCGTGTGTTGAAAGTCGGAAGATGTGCTGTCCGTGGTGTCTTTTATGTGTAACGCTTTCGTAAAAAAAATTGAAGTTTAAAAACACGAACCTAACAGAGTACAAATATTTTTAAATTTATTGATAAAAATAGATATATATTTATATATTTATTTGTGGACATCGTACGCAAAAGATAGTCGCGCTTAGTTCTTCATTCGAAATTATTATATCGATTATACGATGTAAAACACAGCGTCTTCAAACTTGCCCCGTTTAGAATTACTTTTGAGCTGGACAGCTTCTTTAGAAGTTCAAAAGCTGGCCTTCAAAGAGTTGTCCTGTTCAATCAGTAATGACAGCATTGTCGACGCTATGCGTGTTTTGGGCCAATCGTGTCTCCGGTAAGGGTCACGTGACTACAGTCTCGAAGATGGTGATAAGGCAGAGCACGGAACCTGCCAAAAGCCCAAAGCCACGCATAACATCCACTGCACTATCAACCTTGGATGCAAGTGACAAACCTCTCGTTGTGTTCATTGTTGAGATGCCCCTGAAGATTAGCCTTTCTAAGCGCACCCCCGTTCTGGCCTGCATCATTCCTGCTCCTTCTCTCTTTCTCTCTCTCTCCCTAAGCTGAAGGCGTGGTAGACGGTGCGTACGTGGTGCGTACTCGCCGGACCAAAGAACCGTATACTTTTTATCGCTTGAATCCGCTTTCTGTGCGCGGGTTACGCCTGTGAAGACCGGACCTAGTTTCGCGTGTGATGCGGCCTGCGGGCCTGCAGTGGATTTCGCTTGTGCGGTAAATGGTATCTTGTTCGAAAAGTCGAACCCGTATCGATTTGTTCAAAGAAGCCCAAGGCATTCTTGTGAATCGTTTAGTGTTCGGTTCGGCAAATGGCAGCGTGTGCTACATCGTCTTGAATCTTGATGGATCACTTCCTTCTAGCTTTTGTGTTTGCGTGGTTGGGTCTGCAGTACCCGTGTCGACATATACCTCGGATTACATCTCTCAAGTCCAGTATTTTCAACGTAAATGCGCTGCAACCTACTTGGTGATCATTGTCAGTTCTTCTACGGGTACTTTTCCGGATAACCTCTAGAATTAGGCAGTGCCTATCTCCTGGCAGCCGGGAGAATAATTTTCCCGCAATCTTACTGACAGTCGCCTGCCATTATCTGTCTGAAATAATGTCACAACTGCAGGTAGAATACTGACTTCCTTATTCTCCCTGCGTTTCGCGAAAACACGTTTCGTCGCGAGTGTATTCCTGCGCAACGTTTCCTCGACATTCGTTACGCGAATTGCACTCTGTAGGGGGATTTCAACGCGAGTGTATTCCTGACGCGCATGCTCACCGAACCAGCCCACCCTTTCACGCCGCCTTATGTTAAGTCGGCAGCGGTTCATTGCAACAGAAAAAAAAAGTTATTCTGAGTTTCTGTATGAAACATCGCGTGTTGATGAAACAACCTCTCGATGAAATGTCGTTCGATGAACTGATTGCACCGCGAATGAGGGGCGACTACCGGTACAATTTCGGGGAAACGTTTCTGCCAGCTGCGCCGGGAGACTGGACACTATCTAAGAATTACCCCAGTTGTTGTTTGCTTTGCGATCTTCTCAGTTGTATAACAGCTGAGTAGTACCTCTTCGCATATTACAAACTGCTTAGTTTGTACTTGTATACAGAATAGGATGTGTGTAATTAACTTTTTGGAGATTTCAAAACAATTCCTTGTGTCTGTGTACCTTCCTTTTTGCAAACAACTTGGCGAGTGCACTTGCAAACAGCTGGGCGAGTGCAAAAATGGCCAAAAATTAGCACTAATAACGGAAAACATTGGATTGGGTCGCGCTTCCAGTGTTCTCCAATATTACGGCGGTCTTTGCCAATGTGGGACCTCCATTGGCTGGAACCATGGTTTAGCAATGGCCCAACATTGGCACCAATGATGGGGCCGACGTTGGCTGCAAAGATGGCTGAGCAGTGACCCCACATTGGCACCAATGACTGGGCCAACGTTGGTTAGGGTAGCGCTTCCAATATTGTCCGATATTGAGGCCGGTCTTTGCCAATGCTACACTCTAAAACCAGACTCTCATAAAAAGCACTGTCCCTCTGATTTTAGAGGGGACAACGATGCTTTCAGGGGGACAGTCCTTTTTAAGAGGAAACTGTAAAAATAAAATAGCAACATCTAGAGGGACACGAACATATTAAGAGAGACCAAGGAAACCGTCTCCTTGGTCCCTCTGAGTAGGAAAGACCGACAGAAAAATTCACGCGTGTCTTTTTAAGTTAAGAGGGGACTGGTCCCTCTTAACTGGACCAATGTATTTCGGTCAAGAGGAGAGGTGCAGGCGCACTAATCCACGGCAAAGAGTTAGACGGTGCTAAGGCTTCGCACCAATTCACGGAGAGCTGGCAACGGTCGTGGCCGGAGAGTCGCAAGCGTCATGCTGCTCGTTTGACTTCCTCCCGGTGAGTAGTTTTGTTATAATGACGCTTTTGTTTTGGGTACATTGCGGGTGGCAGTAGCGAGCCATCAATATTTTCACGCTGGCTGTGAAATGCACGAGCTTTGCATTTAGAGTGAGAGCATTCACCTGGCTGCATTAATCCTCGGTTGCTTCCTTGATCTGCTCGTTCATCTAGGACAAAGTGTCGCTAATCGTTTGCCCTCCCGTGAGCCGCAGGGCTGTCTTTAGCACAGAATACTTTTAGCGGGCTGGGGTGTCCGAATGTGTACGCGTTTGTCTTCGGCTGGTGATATCAGACGATTTTCGCTTTTGTCTACTTTTTAATTTCGAACGCGCGTTCGTTCTTCTCCCAGCTAGAGCTGCTAGCTTTGACACTGCTACTCCAGCATTTTATTACCGGCAAGTTCCTTGTGTTTTATTCGTGAGCGTGCACTGTCGGCATCGGGTAATACAAAGGATGGCATCACCCTCCCTAAGGCAAATCGGACATAAAGGCACTCTAGCTCGGGCAGTCAGTGTTCGTAAGCTTGGCTCGCCGATTTCTTTGTCGGTGTGTACTCGAAATGCTTGCGGTTGACCACCCGAGAGCGTTGATTGACTGAAACGATGTTGGCGATTTTGCGTTTGTTTGTCCTTAGAATTCATTACAGCAATTTACACCGCAACATTATATTGTGGACATCGTTAGCGTTGCAGTTTGCTTGAGTGGGAGGTGATCAAAAAGCCATAGTGTGTGTGTATGTGTGTGAGGGGGAGGGGGGACGAGCTTCTAATTCAAACCACACAAAAAAATAAGAAAGGCTTTTTCCTCCGCGCGTTCGCGTTGCGTCGGCGTCGCGTTGTCTGAAGAAAGAGGGGAAGAGTGAAGCGGTGGCCCGGGAGTGATTGTTTTTATATATACTCGTATATATTTCCTTGGCGTACTTTTTTGTTCGTTATATTTTGACGGTCACGCCGGCAAAGCTACTGGTCATTTTTTTTCGGCGCCGGCCATGCTTTTGTTTTTGGAGATTTTATTTATGTTGTTTATTATCCTCTTTGCTTTCTGTGGCTGCTTGAATTTATTTTTTCTGTTTCGCACACCTGAAAAAAATGAATGAACATTTTTTCTTTGTATTTTCAGGCGTTTTAGGGCTGGGTTGACTATGGCTGTTAAATGATTGTTAAAATCTGCACACTGCTTATGCATCATACAAAATACATCCTGCAGACATGTTCCAAAACGAGTCACCGCGACATCCGTGTTTTGTATGCACGTGACAAAGCTACCTCTTGAATTGGTTACCTCGTACGCCACGAAGCAACCAATTCCAGAGGTAGCTTTGTCTCGTGGCATACAAAGCACGGGTGTCGCGGTGACTCGTTTTGGAACATGTCTGCAGAATGTATTTGTATGATGCATAAGCAGTGTGACCTCCACTTAAGAGGGACTGTACCCCTGCATTTTAAGCAGGTCACCGTCCCTCTAAATTTAAGGGGGAAAATATCTCAAAAATGTCCCTCTTACTAAGGGGGACTGACCTCGAATTTAAGGGAGACGCCGTATCGCTTCCTTTAAGAGGGGTGGTGTCTCACTTAATTAAGAGGGAGCATCCCCATGTAATATTAAGAGGCCTGTCACCCCCATTAAAGTTAAGTGGGAAAAAATCGAAGAAATGTCCCTCTTACTAAGTGGGACCGGGCTTAGAGTGTAGGCTAATGTCGAACCAACATTGGAGTGCTGCCTGGGAATCGTTGCCATGAGGATTTCGATATCTCGTTCGATGATCGGTTCACGTTGAAGAGCAGCGTCGATGTCTGGTGTGGTGTCTCACTTGTCAGTTGTCTTATTGACATATTGACATATTGACTGTGAAGCTAACTGACACTTGTCAGTTGGATTATGGGACTCTTTTTAGTACCAGTAAAGCCAGAATTTACCAGAAGATCACCAGATTGGCCTAAGTTTACCGTGTTTTTTTCTTCCTTTTTTCGGAGGTCAACGGAAGGCACTTAGGAGGAAGCGTGTGAACCGTGGTTGCTTTTGTTTACCAGATGCTGGACGATTCGGTAACAATTAAAATGGTTAGTCCATATAGACCTGAAGATTCTATGATATTATTTAACAGGGTCGATACCAGTGAAACATTTTGCACAGCTGTAGGCAAAAGCAATCAGACCAAATAGGAACAACCAAGTTCTTTGCCGCAAAAGATGTCTTTCAAGGTACTCACAATGCCGCTGGGTAAATTCCTGGACGCACGGTAGTTTAACTTATAAAACCGCACATGTGCACCACACGAACACACAGAGGTATACTGTCAGCAGCACGTTTAGCGAAAACCACGAACGCGGAGCGAACATCCGCCGCCGTTGAGAAATCTCGGGCACACTTACGATGTCGTCCCTGATGCCGTCGCCGCGTGTGCACCAGGCGTCAGTAGCACGCTTAGCGAAAACCACGAACGCGCGGAACGAACATACGCCGCCGTTGAGAAATCCCGGAAACACTGACGATTTCGTCCTTGATGCCGTCGCCGAGGGTGCACCAGGCGTCCGTAGCACGCATAGCGAAAACCACGAAAGAGCGAAACGAACATCCGCCGACGTTGAGAAATCTTGGGCACAGTCGTTTTCGCTCGCTGAATGCTTCTGAAGCCAGACGGACAAAGAGGCGTATGAAACAGGTCACTGAAAAATTTATTATTTTCATATGCACACCCAGCTGCCTTGAAAGATACAGGTCGAAGACTTGGCACGAGAAGCCGAGACTGAGTGTTCGTTCCTGGCCGGCAGTTGCTCGTTGACTGACAAAGAAACCGGTTTTCTTTAAAAAAAAAATAATAAATAAGTCAGCAAAACGACCCTCTCGCATTTTCCTGACGAACGCAATGCGAGGAAGAGAGGTTGCGTGGAAACTCGTCCTTGGTGCGACGCACCATAATTACACACCCAGTCCCCGGCTCGCCTCGGCTTCCCCCTCCCTTCGCGTCGGCTTCGAGTGAAGGTCGGTAAACAGGGAAGCGAGTCACCCGTTTCGAATAAGATTTCTAGGAAAACCGGGTCATGTGGTATAAGAAAACAGCTGCCGGTGGCATTCCAGTGAAATCTGCTTGCCGGCAAATAATCTACCAAAGACATGGTAAACTGGTTTCGGATGAAAACGGGTGAAAGTGCCCTCCTTTTTCAATCGTCAAAACAGTTCATTGCACGCACTTCTTAAGGATTGCAACGTTGTCCCGAGCTGAAACTCGCACTCACGAGAATGCCGCTCGAGTGGTCTCGTACCTGCTCTGGACCACACTTTTGCCTGTAGCAAATATCAAGTTGCCGGTGATCGCTGCCCACCTTTTTGGATCGTCAAAACAGTTCGCTGCACGTACTTCTTGCAGAATTGCTACGTTGTTTCGATCTAAAACACGCACTCACGAGAATGCCGCTGCATTGGCGGCCGCCATTACAAACACAGTCCCCCTGCTCGTCTTGGCTTCCATGACTTTAGCCGTTCGCCTTGCGTCGGCTTCCAGTGATGTTCGGTGCCCGGCAAACGAGAGTGGCTTCCGGTAGGATTCCAGCGGCGGGTAATCGAAAGTGGCTCTGGTATAACTTCCAGCAAAAGTGGCTACGCTGGTTTCTGGTGAAAATGAGTGGAAATTAACCCGTTTCCACCGAATCTAACTGGAAGATTTTGGCGTATATTAACCGTAAGTGGCTGCGGTAAAAGGTTCAGCAAAATCTGGTTACTCAAAGTGGCAGCCGGTAATATTTCCACCAAAAAACTGGTAAACTAAGCTGGTTTCTGGTGAAAATGAGTGGAAATTAACCCGTTTCCGCCGAATGTCACTGGAAGTTTTTGCCGGATTTTTTAATAGGGTATACTCACCAGCTTTATTATTCGTAACACACTACCTCCGGCTCAGAGTAGCAACCATTTTTTTTCTGAGCGCAGCACGAGAAAATGGAGATTATATATATTTGGCTGAGGCTTGGGCAGAAATACTTAAAAATGGATTTGCAAATACAAATATCTGGAATACATAAAAATAGTAGCTCAAATACAGATGCTCAAATATATATGTAAAAATGTATCACGATACGCATCGCAAATATATTTTAAAAAGTGGCTAAAAGTCTTTAGAAATACAAAAACGGGAATACATTTTAGTAAAGGCAGAAATACAAATACTAAAATACTAATATTGGAGTACATCTTTCAAATTTGTTTAAAACGCCAACTGATATTATGCTTGAAGTTTGAAGTATAAGTTTTTGATCCCGAAATTACTTTCCGGCGGGCTTGGCTCCTCGCCTTGACTTTAGTGGTTCCAGGCAAAGAGAAGTCTTCAATGGGCTCAAAAAGCGTTTTTTAAAGGATTGATTGCGGTCACCTGCTTGTTATCCTGTCTGTCTGACGAGTGATGCGAAAAGACTACGACCTCTAAATAAATTCCATGTCACCCTAAATTCCATCAAAACGTCATCACGCTCCCCTAAATTAAGGGCGCGCCTGTCAACAGTGATCACATGACGTCACGGTGGAATGAACTGGTATTCTTGTATCTGTAGGTGTGGCCTATGAACATGAAACTTTACCCACGCTGCTGTATGAAAGGACAATACACACTTTCGTTGTAGGTGACCTCATTGGAGATCGTAGAGGTCACCTCTACGATCTCCAAATCGTAGCAATCTGCGAGGACCTCATAGAGGCCCTCGCAGATTGCTACATTAGATTTCCGGCACAGGCGCACAGTTCGGGCTCTCCGAGAAACAGCACGCTCGAGACGAGTCGGAGATGTACGAAGTCTGGGTCGGCAAAGCGAGGCCACGTCTTCCCTCCGTCCTGGGTATCGAATCACCAGTGCAGCGGGTCATGTTCACATCGACTGATGACGTTCTCTTGAGCCGTGGAATGTTATGACGCTGACGCATTCGGATATGTGTTGAACTTCACGCGTGAGGAATCCCACTATTTCAAGTCAACCACCGCCTGGCTAGTGCTGCAGCGGACTGTGACTCAGCTTTGCCGGCTGGGTGTACTGTGGACACTAAGGCAAGAGAGACGGTTAGCAGCGGGCATTGGATGCCAGCAAAGAATGACTCATGAAATCCCTACCTAAACACCTGCGGCTCAAGGTGCCCCGACTGGTCAGCGCAGTAACAATGCCCCAGCATCTCCTTGACCCTACCCTTACAGAAATGTCGTATATGACCCAGAAATATTTTATACAGGGCCATATATGGGCATATAAGTAGACATATAAGGTCATACATTGCCATACAAGGGCTAAGATCAGGGCAAATAGGGTAATTTGACACCATATATGACGAAATATATTGCCAGATAAAGTCACATGTGGTGCCAGGGGCAGTCATGTAGAACAGTATAGGATGCCTGATACTCCTCTATATGGCACTATATGGTGACAGTCAACATATATAGATGCAGGTAGCACACCACTTCGGCCGGTAAGGGACTACACCGGCCGGCCCATGGTAACAGAATGGCGGCGCCCGACCATGGACGCCGGTGAGCTACCGGCCCCTGCTGACGTCAGGGTTTCGTCTTGCTCACTGGCCAGTTCAGCCGTAGAAGTTGCAGTGACTGGCCGGTATCGGGTTTTTGCTGTCTTTGCTGGCCAGTCTTTCCTTGGAGGTTCCAGTAACTGGACGGCATCGGTATTTTACGGACTTTGAAGGCCAGTATTTACATGGAAGTTGAGTAACTGGCCGGCATCGGCGCTTTGCTGTTCGCAGGCTGGCGAACCCCGAGAAGTTCCGTTCGGTGACCGGCATCGTTTTATTTTTTCCCATTTTCTGTATGCGGTCAAGTCATTGAGTTTCCGACAAACTGCGGCAGTTCATAAATAGTGAGTGGAAATGTTTGCGTTGATCAATCCTTCGTAAATGATTGCCGACGATGGCATATTTGATCTCACCATGGCAGGGCTGACGTGTTTTATCGCGAAAACGCGAGAAAAAGCAATGCAGCGAGGAAAGGTTGCAGTCCAGGGTTTGAGAATCTGACCGCCTACGCCACGAAAAATAAATTTTACAACACCAAAAGATACTTTTTTCAGGAATTCGGTAGTTTAATTTGATGTTCTCTACTTAAGGTCCAGCGGTATAAGCACGTGTTTGGCTCTGATAAAAAATAAAAACGGTAAAGCAAAGCCTCGAATGAAAAACAAAGCACGTGGCATGATTGAGCACGCGATATAAGTGACAAAATCAATAATAAACATTATTTTCACAAAGCTAGAAAAGTAAGTTTATTGCTTATGACGCTACGAGAGGTACATATACTCTCCTGAGATATCATTTTATTGGTGAGTTTAATCGAGTGTGAAAATATGCTATTTCAGGCAGGAATCGACTGTTTTCTGTGGTAGTTACGATCATCTAACAGAAATATTTCAAATGTTCACATTGCCAAACGATATCTGTCTCTTTAATAGGTTATGTTAGGCGACATACCGTACCAAAGGAACGCGAATATAAAAACTTTTTTGTGCTCAAAAAAGCGAGAAACACCAATGCGTTGTGGATGTTCACACTGCCGGGTTTGTAAATGTGATCCCTGACGCTACGAAAAATAAATGTTACAACGTCGAACGATACCATTTCTGAAAGCTAGTTTAATTATCCGCGATGTAGTTGAATCTCAGGAATATAAAACGTGTTTAGGCCTAATAAAAAAGTAAAACTGCCGAGCGCAACCTGTTAAAGTAACACCAGGCGGGACGCCGGGTATAGCACTGTTCTACCGGAACAAAATTAAACACTACTTTCCGGAAGTCAGAAAATTAAGAGATGTGCTTAATACGTAGTGCGCTATTAGATCAGCTAAATAGCAGCCTTAAAATGGAGGTATTTTTGCCAATAGCGGGTGAAGATGACAGCTTTCAGAAAAAACTTCGGCTGCATCACTGTGGTCGTTTTACCACTAACATATTTTTCCCATTTTGCTTGCAATATGCCCATTATTCTTACATTCCTTTCTTCGTTGAAAGGACTTGTGATGTTTGCCTTCTACACTGACCCACATATTAGCACGGAGGGACAGAATTATCCCAGGAAAACAAGAGGGCTACGGTTTGTGCACTGCAACAAATATATCTTGGGCTGGCAATTTTTATTTTCATCTTCTGCGTGAGTGTTACCCTAAAGCACGGTGCCAACGACTAAGAAAAAACAAGAAAAAAATATTTAGAATAAAGAAAACTAATACGAAAAGGTCAGAAAAAATCTTGTGGTTAACGCAATTTGAACCAGCGACCACACGCTCAGCAAGACAACGAGTCAACAAACTAGGCCACCGTCGGCGGCTGACATTCGAGCCCTTTTTGAATTCGTTTGCATCCAGTGTATGGTTTGTTTCGTAATTAATATTTTGCTACGTGTTCAGGACTTATTCATAAAATTGTGGCAATGTTGACGTGCCCATTATTATATTATTACTGACTCTTTTATGAGTTTTATAATACGGTTTGCTGATCGTTTTATTTCAAACGTGTTGAAGAGACGAATACAATACCATCGATTCAAAAGCCATGTTTCACACGTTTTGCCGGCCGTGTGTTTTTGCATGCCTGTGTTCACGACCGGCTAACGGGCCAATTTCCCGATTAGTCGTGATTAGTCGGAGTTTGCCTTAGTTTCAAATATGTCCGACAAAGGCGGAAGCGACTGCGAGACGTGGAACGTCTGCTCAACAGCCAAGATCATGGCACGGGATCTTAAGTGAGTTCATTTCTTTGTTCGTTAGGACTAGATTCTTTCCCACGTTCAAATGCTTGCTATTGTCTGTAGATCGCTTAATTTTACCAGTATTACTAATTGTGCGCGAATGTTGCTGTGCGAGGCTATTTTTCTTCTTTTTTTCTCGATGCAGAGTCTGTGTACTCGCTCAAGGTCCATCAGTAGCTCCGGAACTTTTGGGAGACAAGGGGAGGGGGTAAATCAGCTTGATTGCTTCCCTCCGCCGTATTGTTTACTGGTAAACTAGAATACCTGGTAGGGCGCGGTGCGCCTCCATCGCCGACGCCACTCTCCGTACTTGCGTGCGGAGAGCTGGATCCGACAAATGGCAGCGATTGATTGATCGAGCAAGCCCGTAGCTTCCGCCGCCCAGTCGTTTCGAATAGACTTCATTTTCGCGATTCGTAATCAGAACAGAATTGCCGAAAATTGGTACCGCGATGAATTCACCCCATGGTGATTAATAGTGAGTTTTAGAATAACTTACGCAATTTTTCAGCGCTTGCTAGCGCTAAATTTAGCGCTTGCTTTAGCGCACGCTACGCGAGAGAGTTTTATAATAGCGTTTCTCCTCCGCGACGAAAAAGCCCAAACATCTCGCGCTTTCAACGCCTCCAAGATACGGTCACGATTTTCATTTCACACACCAAATGCTACAACTTGAGAAAAAACAAGATTTTTGGTCCGGAGTAACAATTTTGCATTTGTTTAAAAGTGAGACTGCGACGCGAGCGGTCGACCGGTCGTGTCCGCCACATGCGTCGCCTCGGCAGGAGTGTACTGACCTTCGCCAATAAATGTTCGCTCGTCGCAAGCATCAAGTTGCCGGTGATCGTTGTCCACCCTACTGGGTTTTCGAAACCAAGTACAATTTCGTCCCGTATTGAAAATCGCAGTCGCGAGGATGCCGCCGACGTCGCGCTCACGACGCCGCCAAAGCGACCACAGTTCCACAGCCATGGTCCTGGGGGCCGCCATTTCTTTTTGTTTTTTTAACTGTGCTCGTGTTGGCTTTAGTCAACTTTTCATCACGAGTCCTTCTTAGAGGAGCGCAAATACCCTTTGCATAAGCACGCTATTTCCCAGAAATAGCGCACGCTAAAATTGCGGACGCAAAGCGCAAAACCTTGTTTGCGTTCGGAGCATGAGCAGTTGCGACGACGCTATTCTTTGCGTACGCAAAGCGTTAGCGTGCGCTATTCTAAAACTCCCTAATGCTTAGCATACCACTTCCGATCGCAAACATTTGTGCCCACAAAATATATTTTGACTCCTGCACTTATTCCTCGCGAAATGTCGAGCTCTAATAGGTAATTTGCCGTAGACGTGTTTCGTATGATCCTACGCACGTGCAACGAATTTCACACCTCCAGAATCATTCAGGCTGCTTCATATGGTGAAGAATTTATTATTTTCCTGCTAGTGTTTTTTTAGAGGCTATCAATTATTAATTACAAGCTTCTGGGATATTTACAAGCATGTCCTGAGTTAATGTTGTGTCACGCCAGTTTTTCTCATCTATATTTTGTTCAGTGGAAGTATATAATGTTAGGCCTACCTCACCCAATCCCTGTTTTTTCTTTTGGTACTGACTTTAGCGAATGGTGTAAATTGTATTTGTTTTTACTTGTTGCATAATTGTAGTAAGGTGGTGAGCTGGTACTAATTGAACACCTTGAAAAATAGTTCGCAAAAACTCGTGGAGACATGGTGAGTAAGACGCAGGAAGTAAGATGTAGAGAGAAGAAGGAAGAAATAAAGAATGCGGAAGGAGTTCGACCACAGGCCTAAGTGAAATGCGCTGATTTACCTCTTAGCAAGAACAGATTAAAAAATAAAACATAATTTCTATGCCAGTTAAGGTAACAGATGGATGGCTAATACATAAAGACAGCTCAAACTTTCTCTAAAATTTACGATGGATTGTCACCTACCTATGCACTCTTTAGACTGCTCATGTATGTCATTATTTAAGAAAACGTGATTAATTCGCAGGTACCATGAAGCACATGCAATAGAATTATTTTAGGCCTTTATTACTCGTAATAGGGGCTACCAATGTGTCCGCACATCCGTCTTTTACCTGAGCTGCGTAGGAAATCGTTTTTACAGTCTTATGCATATGGGGGAATTAGCACGTTCCACTTGGACCTGTTAGAACTTTTGCTAAAGCTCCTTCCGCATTCTTTGTTTTGTTTTTTTTTCTAATTTATGTGTGTTGGGAGTCTGCACTCGTATGTAGTGTAGTGTAGTGTATTCCTCACCTTTATTCCTTGTTTTGTGTGTGCTATTTTTCAAGATGTTCAACCAGAATGAACTCACCATCTTACTGCATGGAAAGGATGGTATTAATTCCAGAGTGTCTGTAAAACAATCTACCTGACATTTTTGCCTCAAGTTCCTGAAGCTCACATTCTCCGAGCACAGTCTTTCTGATTTCTCTCGTCCTCTTATTTATTTTATTTTGTGTTCAATAGATCGAGTTACGAATGTGCACCAGTCTGTGTCTTACGTGTTCCTCTCCTTTTGACCTTGTCTTTTTGTGCACTTTTTTTTCGAGTTGGTCCATGATATTTTTTATCATATATTCTAATCTGTGTTTTCATCTTTATTCTTACTGCAGCCTTTCCCACTTAGACATTGGCATTCACTTTCGCCATCCTGATGTGAGGGACCTGAGACGACACAAAATGACAGTCTCCCTCGCTGAAGTGCTGGCTTCATGGAAGACTGCCAAGGCTGTTCATGGTAACGTGCTCCATATATTGAGCAATATAATAGCAACTTATTGCACCTATGATTGTTTTTAACACAGACTGTGTATATGGGCTGGCATTTAGCAATTTTGATGCCACTCACGCGGAACGAAATCCTGTAGGCGAATTGCGCAGTGCGTTCGTAAGCGGAATGCTGAGTTTACAACAGAAGTGCGTTGCACTGCCTTGCGTTGGGGGATCGGTGGCCGGCTGAAATCGGAGCTTTGGATGAGATTAAAGTCATTGGAGTCAAATAAGTGTCATTGGATCAGATAAGTGTCATTGGGATCAGGTAAGTGTCAAATCGAAGTTGCGTAACACATTTTGAAAATTTTTCCGTAATATATAGATATGAGACCCACTGACAAGAGAAATGATAAAAGCGAAAAGAATAGAACATCTGAAGGACCCCCGCAGGGGGCGCCTGGGAAAGCAGGTGTTTGGAGAGTGGCGTCTCCACGGACCCCGAGCCCCGCAGGGGGCGCCTGCACCTTAGGTGCTAGGTGCTTGGTGAGTAGCGTCACCACGGACCCCAGCCGCATTGGCGACACCACAGACCTTGAGTAAAAAGTGGCTAAGACCCACCCACTTCTGGCTGTGCGTGGCTTTCCCGTGTCCGGGGAAAAGGGCATCTTGGTGGTTGAGCTGAACCCGGGGTAGGTTTGGACCCTTCGGGGCCCCCCGGGTGAGGCAATACACCACTTCGGCCCCCGCTTCCCGTAGACGGGTGTCCTGGCTTGGCCTGACCAGGATGATTCAGTCAGTCGCCATTTCTTCTACTATCCCCTCTTTTCTTTCTCTTTCCTCCTTTCTCCTACTCTTCGTTTTCACCTTCTTTGGCGGCAAGGGCTAACCTTGGGTGGCGACAGAACTCTCTCTCGATCCACACTTGGTTATAGCTTCCTAGTAGCACTGGTAGAGTAACATACTCAGACAAGCCAGACCTGTTATGAGGTATTACCTATCCCATTCTTGGACTCCGCGGTGGGTGGTGCGCTACGGATGCCGAAGTTTAAAAAACCTCCCCCGATCGGACCTTGAAAAGGGTCCGGACCGAAGTAGTTACCAAAGACTCATCAGCTACAGCCCAGAATAGCTTCAGCCGCTTTCTGGTAATGCACTCGGAACAAAATGGGAAACCCCTTGCCAAGCTTTCACCCTTTCTTATTTCAAAGACTCTAGAAAACCTAATTGGTCAAAACTTCAAAGCAAAGAAATTAGCATCTGGTGACCTTCTCGTTGAAGTACAAAACGGAGTTCAGAGTGTGGTTCTCTTAGATTTAAACAAGATCTCAGATTACAAAGTTTCTGTCACTCCACATCGCACCTTGAACAGCTGTCAGGGCGTCATTTCAGAGGATGACCTTCTAGGATCTAGCGAGGACGAGATCTTCGAGGGCCTTTCCGGGCAGAGATTGGTCGCTGTGCGACGAATCTCAATACGCAGGGATGGACAGGAGAGACCCTCAAAGCATCTGGTCCTCACTTTTGCATCCACCGTACTGCCTGAGAGCATTAAAGCAGGCTATCTCCACTGCAAAGTGCGGCCTTATATACCTAATCCAAGGCGATGCTTCAAGTGCCAAAGATTTGGCCACAGCTCGGTAACCTGTCGAGGAAAAACAACTTGTGCAAAGTGTGGTGGCACAGACTATCCAGCCAACACATGTGAGGGTACACTTTTCAAGTGTATCAACTGCTCTGGTTCTCACCCCACCTACTGTAGAGCTTGTCCAAAGTTCCAAGAAGAAAAGAAGATTTTAGCTTTAAAGATAAAGGAGAACCTGACATACCCTGAGGCAAGGAAACGATTTTCCTTCCTCCAAGGAGGCACTTATGCCGAGGTGGCAGCCAGGGGGGCAGCGCCGCCACTCAAGGCATCGGTGGGCACTCAGTACAGTCCTCGAGACTTTGAGTGCTCCACCAGCCCCCCAACCCCCAGCGAGGCTCCTGTGGGTTCCCAGACCCCGGCAGCCCCACCAAAACTTCCACATACCAAGATGATGCCTCATCGTCTTGGCCCGAAGTCTCGAGTGGTGCTAGACGCCACTCCCTCTCAGAGCAGTGAGGGGCCCACTCCTTCCACTTCCCAGCGGGAGGAGGAGGCCATGGAGGTATCTGTAGATCTGACAGAACCACCTCCACCTGCGAAGGGAGGCACATAATTTGCCCCTGAAAAGGGGGATCAGAAGAAAAAACCTCCACGTATCACTGCCCCAACCAACGCAAGCTAACGTTTGTCCACTCGGTCACAGCTACGAACTCCACATTTTAACTACATCTTAAGCAAGCAAACGAATGGGTCATGTTGGCTTCCTGCAGTGGAACTGCCGGGGTCTACTACAAAACATAGATGATGTTCATTATTTTCTGGACGAGCTGCAGCCTATTGCTGTCTGTTTGCAGGAAACTCATTTTAAGAACACTCACACTGATATTTTACGTCATCACCGTGTTTTTAGGAAAGATCGTTTGTCGGCCCAGTCTTCTGGTGGTGTTGCTGTGGTTGTACGGAGAGGCGTAGCATGTGCTGAGGTCCTGCTTCGTACACCAATTGAAGCTGTGGCAACCCGTGTTTTAGTTGACCTTCTTATTACTATTGTGTCATTATATCTTCCCCCACATGTTCCACTTCATATTCATGAACTCGAAGGTCTTATTGATCAACTGCCAGAACCCTCCTTAATTTTAGGCGATTTTGATGCTCACAATCCTATGTGGGGCAGTGACCAACTTGATTCTCGTGGCAAGGTGATAGAGCGTCTTTTACTTTCTTCAGGTTTGTGTCTTTTAAATAACAAAGAACCAACTTTTTACAGTGCTCCTCATAACTCTTTCACATCCATCGACTTGTCTATTTCGTCACCTTCATTGTTTCCCTTTTTTTCTTGGAACGTTTTAAAGAACCCTTTTGGGAGCGACCACTTTCCGGTCATTTTAAAAAGCAAAGTCGCACTTCCCACCATTTTAAAGCGCGTTCCTAGGTGGAAGTTAGAAAAGGCAGACTGGGGGCTTTTTAAATTAAAGGCAACGCTGAATGCCTCACTCCTGGCATGTCTGTCTCCAGAGGATGCCACATTATATGTCACCGAACATATTCTAAGTGCAGCTTTTGAGGCTATTCCGCAGACTTCTGAAAACAAGCCGAGGAGGTGCAAGCCATGGTGAAACAAAGACTGCATCTACAAGAAGAGAACAGCATAAGGCCTGGGATATGTTCAGACGGTACCCTACTTCTCTCAATGGAATAGAGTTCAAAAGAAGAAAAGCAAAAGCTCGATGGACGAGGAAACGAGCTAAACGAGGAACTTGGATAAAGTATGTCTCTTCAGTAAACAGTTTTGTCTCGTCCAAGGAAGTGTGGGATCGATACCGCAAATTCAAGGGTGATTATCGTGCTTTTGTGATTCCTCTTTTCCATTCTCCTACAACCTCGCTCAGAGATGTGGCTAATGTCCTCGGAGAGCAGTTCCAGAATGTTTCTAGCTCCGATAATTACAGGGCAGAGTTTAGACAATTCAAGGCTCGTGCAGAACGCCATCGCATTAGTATGTCTGGAGGAAATACTGCAGGGTAAAACAAACCTTTCACTATGCACGAACTTAAGTTGGCCCTTAGTCTTAAGAAACAGTCGGCCCCTGGCCCTGACAGGATTCATTACGAGATGATTTGTCAGCTTGCCCCTAAATCTCTGGAAACTTTGCTTTGGTTTTTTAATCATCTGTGGACGCAGGCATATTTTCCCCAAGCCTGGAAGCAGGCCCATGTTATCCCACTGTTGAAACCTGTTAAAGACTCGTCTGTTCCATCCAGCTACCGCCCTATTGCACTTACGAGCAGTCTTGGCAAAATATTTGAGCGAATGATCAATAGGAGACTGGTATATTTTCTTGAAACGGAGGGTTTCTTTGATCTGAACCAGTGTGGTTTTCGGGGAGGCCAGTCAACTGTTGACCACCTAGTGAGCCTGGAAACGACTATACGTAATGCTTTTGTAAACAGGCAGCACTGCGTGTCAGTGTTCTTTGACTTGGAGAAGGCGTACGACACGGCATGGCGGTATGGAATACCTAGTGACCTGTTCGCTTGTGGTTTACGTGGTCGCATGCTCTGTGTTATAAAACACTTTCTGTCTGATCGAACATTCAAAGTTAGACTAGGGGCCACATATTCAGACCTTTTTATTCAGGAGAATGGGGTGCCGCAAGGGGGCGGGGGGGTCTTGAGCGTTACATTATTTGCCGTGAAGATCAACTCTCTTTCGAGGGTAATACCACGCACTGTTTCTTACTCCTTGTGCGTTGATGACGTTCAGATATCAGTTTCTTCTTGTAATCTCTCCAGCTGTGAACGCCAGCTGCAGCTCGCAATAAATAAAATGAGTAAGTGGGCCGACGAAAATGGTTTCCGGTTCTCACCTGAGAAGACGGTGTGCGTACCTTTCTCTCTAAAACGTGGAATAACGCTGGATCCATCATTAGAGATCAATAGAACTCCCATAAGTACCCGAAATGAACATAGGTTCTTAGGGCTCATTTTTGATAGGAAGCTAAATTTTATTTCACATTTGAAACAGCTAAAACTTAAATGCCTAAAATCTGCTGATATCCTCAAAGTCTTGTCGCACAGGTCATGGGGATATGACAGAAAGTGTTTGCTGCGCCTGTATAATTCCCTCGTCAGGTTCCGCCTTGATTATGGAGCAACAGTCTATGCATCGGCAAGGCCATCGGCACTCAAGATGTTGGATCCAGCTCACCACCTTGGCCTTCGACTTGCCACAGAGGCTTTTCGGACATTACCAACCCTCAGTTTATATGTAGAGATAAATCAGATGTCACTGGAAAAAAGAGGGCAATATATTAGTTTATTTACGCCTACAAAATCCTGCCCGACCCTAACCATCCAACATACCGCTGTGTGCATGACTCTAGTTCTTCCCTTATTTTTCAAAATAAGCCTAGTCGGCCGCTCAGTCTTCGCATTAAGGACATCTGTCAATCTCTTAGTCTCGAACTGAATGACATAAGCTTACTCGAAAGGACCGACACTGTTGCGCCTTGGGACCTGCTGCCAGTGAGCTGCGATTGGTGCTTTACCAGGTTCAACAAACATAACGTTTCTCCAATAATCATCCAGCAGGAGTTTCATGAGGTACTAAAAAGATACAAAGATTATGCACAGTTTTATACCGACGGGGCAAACACCTCCTCTTTTGTTGGATCTGCTGTGTACTCTGAATCATTTACGAGCATTCAGCGGTTGAACAGTGTTGCTAGTATATTCACTGCAGAACTTCAAGGTGTATTAACAACAGTGGACTATATTATAGAAAGCCATGCAATGAAGGCCGTCGTGTTTGTTGATTCTCAAAGTTTCATAACTGCAATCACCTCTGTAAAGAATTCAAAGCATAATCTCATCCAGCTTGTGCGTGCAAAAATAAATAGAGGCATACAAAAGAGCCATGACATCATATTTTGCTGGGTACCCAGCCATGTTGGGCTCAGCGGCAATGAGAAGGCTTACAGGCTTGCGGCCTCTTCTAAAAACTTGCTGGAAACACGTCTGCAGCTACACCATCAAGACCTGAAATCTATTTTTAGGGCGGCAATTTTCCTAAAATGGCAAACAGAATGGGATCAACAGCATGACAATAAGATGCACTCCATCAAGCCTGTTTTAGGGATATGGGAAAGCTCTTCCCATAAAACCCGGTCTCGTGAGATATTACTTTGTCGCTTGAGGCTTGGTCATTCTTATGTCACCCATGTGTACTTGTTGCATGGGGCAGATCCACCTTTTTGCGAACACTGTGGTGAGATCTTGACGGTGTGGCATATTCTTGGTCTCTGCTCTGCCCTTGCACAAGAAAGACGCTCCTGTTTTCCGGAATTCTTAATGTATTGTATTCCATTTCACCCTGCCTAGTGCTTGGCGAGCAGCCGATTATTCCTTTTGAACGTGTTGTTATGTTCCTTGAGAAAACAGATTTTTTGCATAACTTCTAGCTTTTCCAACAAGCACTTTCTATAGTATGGGATTACCACAGATAATTATTTCCTTCTCAGCATTTTGTCTTTTGGCAGAGTATCTGACTTTTACTTCCACATTAAATAACACCTTACCTCTGCTTTGCGTAAATATCTAAGTTTGGCGCAGTATGAACACGTCGCTGTTGCGCCATAAAGCCCCTAATCAATCAATCAATCAATCAACATCTGAAGGACAAGTATGGAAGTAGTCCTATAGCGCTGTCGACCAAAGAGCTCCAATTTCTATCTAAACGATCGCGGTGAGGGAGAGGGATGAATTGTAAGGGTGTTCTTTTCTCGTTTTTTTCTTTTGTCTTTTCCTTTTCTTTTGCCTTGTCTTTCGCTTTTTTTCTTGTATTTTGTGCTATTTCTTCTGCCTATCACGTTCTGGAAAGTCAATCCAGACGTTGAAGAGAAGAATGGAGTAGTCGAATACACAAGAGTTATAAGTTCAGCGCGTGTGGTTGTCTTTCGGAGTATTTGGTGTGTGATAGTTTCCCTGCAGTTTCACCGTAGAATATGCAAAAATGAACAATGACAGTGGCATATTTGTGGTGCCAAAGCCTGTCACACTTGTTTCAAACTCTGATTTCCACGATATCATTAAACCATTGTTTCTGTTGTAGTGGCACGCCAGACTCTACACTTGTTTTGCTTCAGTCTTTGTAACGCAGTAATCCGATTCTACTCTACAATGGTGTACTAGATAGCACCATATCTGCAGAGCTAGTCTACACCATACTAGCTAGAGCTAGTATGGTGTAGTTCTATCGAAATATTGTTCAGCTTTTAAGTTTTTTGTTATTTGGCGTGTAAATTTACAAGCTTATCTAGATTGGAGGCAGCAAATACCTTGCCAGCACTCATGGTAAGCGTTTGAAGTATATTGCGTTAACATAATTGACCCAACCTCTCATTTTTATTTGTCAGTGCCTCTAGCGAATTGTGCATGCAAGGATTGCTTTTGTTTGATTGTTTCACATAATCTACAGCAGATTTTTCACCTTTCTACTCAGTGCAGCCCTCACCGAACAGAAGCAAGCATCGACTTGGCCGTGGTTAATGTCCATGGCAGTCTGCAAAGGTTGTTGAGGGTAAGCTGCCTTATATATACAGCTGTGTAAGAGCGGCTTGTCCTGGGTAACAATTTGAGATTCATTTTTATGTTTTAGAAAGTGAAATTTGCATGGGCATACTAGCAATGTGAAACCTTACCAAGCCTCTTCTGAACTTTTACCTTCTTGAGATTTCAATACAGCCGTTTGTGCTGCACACACACTGGCTACTTCGGCCAGGTAGAGACTTGATCTATATGAAGGTAAACAGGTGAGTATCAACTGCTCAGTGCTGTCCCTGGTGACGTTCTCTCCTTATCAGACGACTTACAACATTTGGTTCGCAAGGCATATAAAAAGGAGAGCAAGTCAGCTGCTGCATGATGTCCCCAGTACTGGGCAGTCGACGATTGCTTGTTCACCTTCGTATAGATCACGACTGTACTTCAAGGTCGGCAAGTGCGACACTTATCTGATTCAGCCTAGCAGTGATGTGCTGAGCGGTATGTGTAGAGCTAGTTTACCTGTCTACAGACAGTGGCTCTGCGTTATAAAACAGACTCGATTGGGAACTTTAACGCAATCATATATAGTCCCATTGATGTTATGATTATGATTACACGTTTTATGGCACAAAGAGAACGAAAAAAACGCGATGTAATTGGTTTTCTAGACGGCCTGCGCGACCTTCAAGCGTGTCTTTGTACGTTCTGCGTGGTGTAATGCCCTCAATAAGCAGAATTTAGAGAATCCTTGAGCTATATGCTGCAAGGAGTGAAAGCAGCAGTCCAGCCGCATTCTCCTCTCTTCTGGATACTGTGCAAATGCAGACGGACGCGCACTTTGGATGCTTGGTAAACAGGATAATGGGCGAGTTGGTATGGAGTCATAAAAGAACAGCGCGAATTTTTGCAGGACAGAGGAAGGAACTGGACAGGACGAGCGCTGACTAGCGCTTGTCCTGTCTGTCCTTGCAAAAATTTGCGCTGTTCCATTATGGACTTTGGATTCTTTGCACTTAAAGGCCCCACATAAAGCACATGCCTTTATAAACATCAATTATTGTGAAGTGTTCCCGGATTTGTCTTTTAAATGTCATGCGCATAGGAACCACAATGGTAGTTTAAAGTACGCCGAAATTGTAACAGTGCACTTTAAGGTATATACAGGGTATGTTCAACGAAATGCGGGCCAAGTCGTTTGTGCCAAAACTATACATCGCACAAAAAAAAGTGTTGTGTTGTTTTGGTCCTGGGCCAGGGGCCTATTTAGAAAAAATTATTACAAAGCAATGTAGCTTATAATGTGCATGTGTGTTGATTATTGTGTTTTTGTTCTTCCAATTACAGCATACACGGAGGGTATCTCCAATGAGAAGGGGTGGCATTATGTAGAGAAGCTAGTGCTTCTTTCTATGGGTATGAAGCTGTCCGAAGTAAGGCCAGAATGGAAAAAGCACCACCAAGTTCCGCCTGGTTCTGAGCAGCCACAATAATGAACACAGAATTCAGAAGAATAGTAATACGAAGGACTTAGGCAGGAAGCCACACTTTTTGAGTTCGCAATGACATTTGATTATGATCACAAACATTCCTGCATTTGCTCAAGGTCGCCTAGTATAAACACCATACTGGTGAACTTTGGCACAGCAGGATTATTGTTTATCAGAATTAAACGTCATTGTTAATTGAACAATTGTGGCTGTCTGCGTAAGTCCTTCGTGTTTTTATTATTTTTACTTGTGTGTTCATTATTTTATTTCTTTTCTCATGATTTAGTCCTTCATGTTTTTGTTTTTGTTACTTATGTGTTCATTATTTATTTTTTTTCATTTAATGAGATTTTAGTTGATATAATGCCCTTGTCATTTTCTAGTACGGGAAACAGTGGTGACGTCGTCGTGTTCAAGGAGCAGTAATGACCTTTTCATCTTGTATTGCTTCCGGCGAACAATGGTGTCTGTGTGCGTGTGTGTGTGCGACGTGTTGGTCAGAAGGGATGATTTGGGGACCAAACGAAAAAACAAGGCCAGCGAGGAGCGACTGGGGGATTTTGAACTTCGCACGGGGCAAGGATGGACTTCAACGACGAGGCAAGCAAGCAATCCCATATAAACACTGCTGTGCTCGACCAGAGTTGAATCAGGACTGTGACTCTGTGAGTAAGAATCAACGACTTTGGAACTTTCGTATAGTTTACAGCTTAATTGTCGCCTTCCGTTTGTTTTATTTTAATAGTTGTCTGTGTGCTATTACATTTTTAGTTTATTTTAATGGTTTTCCGTGTGATATTACAGTTTTGTTTCTTATCATTTTTTCTTGAACGGGGAAGTGCTTGTTTGAAATTTTGGCGCTTTTATGTAAACATTTTTTTTTGCAAACAATATTCTAGGTTGCTCCTTCGACAACCAATCCCGCCAAAGGGCAGTGGCTTTCCGACGTCGAATTATATGTTACATTGTTTCCTAACTAGCGATCGCCTACATTCTATCTTTGTAGCATACATATTTGTCGGAATGACAAATTCCGAACCAGTAAAGATTGGTCAGTGGCCTATTTTGTAGATATATCTACGTAAACACAGGTTTGGGGCAGTGTGGGATAGCAGTATAATATATATTGTGTGGATACCCATAGAAATGCATTATATGATCCCATGTCTCGACCTGGAAAGTATGCTACCTGCTCCATGGCAATAATTTTGATGTGATGCCAGAAGGAGTATCACATGAAAATTGCTTTATATGGTGTGGGTACCCTATTTGCCAGACCCAAACACGGGATCATATAAAGCAGTCTATATATGGTATATAAAAATTGGGCAGATATGGGTATATAAGGAATTGGGCAGAGATGAGTATATAAGTAATTTGGCAGATATTACTATATACATGCAGATATGGCCTGATTTTGCATATCTGGCCATATCTGCCCAATTCCTTGTATATCCATATCTGTTTTTTTTAATATAAGTCCAGATATGACATTTTTGTAAGGGTCTTCAACGTATGGGATGACTTTCCAGAACGTGATAAGGAGAAGAAATAGCACGAAATACAAGTAAAAAAGTGAAGGACAACAAAAAAGGAACAAAAAAACAAAAAAATCAAAAATGGGAAGCCCTTACAAGTTATACCACTCCCTCACTGCTATCCTTAAAATACAAAGTGGAGCTATTTGCTCGACAGCGCTATAGGAGGACTACTTACACACGTTTTCTTCAGATGCTCTATTCATTGCGCGTCCATTATTTCTCTTTTCAATGGATCTTGACTGTTAACTATTACACAACAATTTTCAAAATGTGGTACACAGCGAGAATCCGGACAGTGGATTCTCAAATGTCCGGCGGCGACTCGGTGGGTGTTATAAAAAATGCTCCTTGAAACGATCACTGAAACACCTGCCAGTCTGGTCTACATAAATTGTGCGGTAAGGAGTATGTGCGCCAGACTGGCAGGTGTTCGATCGTTTAAGGCAGCATTTTTATAATACTCACCGAGTCGACGCTGGACATTTATTTATTTATTTATTACCTACAGCGCCCCGAAGGGCATTACAGTAGGGGGAGTCACAATACCAAAAAATGGATTTCTTAACACACCATAGGTTATCAAGACACATAAGCACGCAAAGTAATATACAAAACTTGCGCACGCATATAAACATACATAGAAAATAAACAACCGCAGTCCGCACCGAAAAAAACACAAATGCGTTAATAATATATTTACACTCAAATATATTGATCAGAGACAGCGCTGGAGTTGCGAAAAAACGAATCTGGACTTTGCAAGGCAACAATCTCGCTTGGCAAGCGGTTCTATTCTTTTATCGTTCGTGGGAAGAAAAAGTTACGAAACAAATCCGACTTTCACATGTACTCCCGAACGTTTTGGTCATGATCTACTCTGCGCGATACATAAAGTGGCTCAAACAGGTAATGTGATCTTTCAATTTTTGATAAACCATAGAAAAAATACTGTGAACAAATTTTAGGCGCAAATACTTACGCCTAACTGCAAGCGATTTCCATTGTAAATCCTTTTTTATTGGGGAGGCACTGCTACGAAAGTTGTAATTATTTGTCACAAATCTAGCGGCACGGTTTTGAATTCTTTCAATTTTATCAATGAGATACTGCTGAGGTGAATCCCATACAACGCAAGCATACTCGAGAATGGGCTTCACACAGGAGAAAAAGAGAGTCTGTTTGAGGGATGGTAGAGCGCGCGAGAAGTTTCTCCTTAGAAAACACAGCGTTCTACTAGCTTTCCCTGTTACGTAGTTCACATGTGAAAGCCATCTCAAATCATTAGAAAAAAGTACCCCCTGATATTTAGGTTCTTTTTTAACGAGTAAAGTTTCTCCGTGAAAAGTGTACATTGACTGGAGAACGTTGCGTTTTCTTGTGAGCCTTACATGACAGCGCTTTGAGATATTCAAAGTCATTTTTCATCGTGAACACCACAAACAAATTCTGTCTAAATCGCCTTGAAGAGCCGATACATAAGAGTGTGAATTAATTTCACGCCACAAAATGCAGTCGTCAGCGTAGTCTTATTTACGAGGCAATTCCCTGGATTATGTCGTTTACAAAAAAGTAAAAGCCGTTTACAACTCCCTTTTACGCCAAATTGGAGCGCAGCTCTTGAGGAGGAGGAGGGAAGGGAACTCAGGGGAGGTATACCCCTCCTCCTCCTCCTCCTCCTCCCCTCATTCTTCAATGTCCTCCGGGGGGTCACGTGGCCTGTGGGGTCACGTGACCTCGGGGCGAGGGGGGTCACGTGGCCTGGGGGGGGGGGGGGGGGGTCGCGCGGTGCATTATGGGACATTTCCCATAATGCACCGCACGGTTACGCCGACGGCGACAGCGACGGCAACACCGGCGGCGACGCCGACGCCGCTCAAGCCGGAAGAGGGCGCCTAAGATCTGCGCTCTAAAACATACTCGATCTCGTATTAACAACGCATCCGAGCGTCATATCATCACTAACGTACCTGCCATGTGTCAGTGACCATTCAGTTCTTCACTTTTCCTTAGATATCCCATTTGTAGCACCCAAAATTCACACAAAATTAATCCGTGACTTCAGCAGAGCTGATTTTACGTCAATTAACTTACACCTGTCTGAGTTCCTTATTGATTACTTACCTGAGTTTTCAAAACGCTCCGTTGAGTCTAATTGGATGCTGTTTAAAAATGTTGTTTTATTATTGATTGAAAAGTACATACCATCAAGGAAGATTGGTTGCAACACTAACTCTCCTTGGTTTAACTCTAATCTCAGGCGCCTGCGAAATAGGAAAAAAAGACTGTTTCGCGCTGCTAAACGATCATCCGCTGATGCACGGTGGGCTGCGTACAAAACTGCAGATCAAGAATATACATCAGCTCTTACGGAAGCTAAATCACATTTTTTTAATCATACACTAAATATCATGTTAGCAACTAATCCTAAGCAATTTTGGAATGTCGATAATCCCAAGTGTCAGTCTAATATTGTTCTTCAATCATCTGACGGTATAGATATACCAGAAACTGAAAGTGCAAGTGTATTAAATGATGTTTTTAGTTTGTCCTTTACAACCTCTGATGTTAACCAGGTACCAGTATTGCCATTTTCTGATTTTTTGCCCATGGACTCAGTGACACTTGACGCGATTGGTATTGCTGGCATTATTAACAATATGAAGCTTTCGTCCTGCGCCGGAGTAGATGGGATTAACCGCAAGTTCTTAAAGAATAGTAATATGTATTGTTCAATGATTCTTTCAAAAATTTATATGCAGTCCCTTAACCATGGCGTAGTCCCGAGCGACTGGGTGGTTGGGATGGTGGTTCCTTTACATAAATCTGGCGAAAAACAAGACCCATCCAATTATCGACCAATTTCTTTAACAAGTGTGTCATGTAAAATATTTGAACACGTCATTTACTCAAAGTTAATAAATTATCTCGAAACTAATGACTTTTTTAC
Source organism: Ixodes persulcatus (assembly GCA_013358835.2). Lineage (NCBI taxonomy): Eukaryota > Metazoa > Arthropoda > Arachnida > Ixodida > Ixodidae > Ixodes > Ixodes persulcatus. The sequence continues at coordinate 33,812 of JABSTQ010005192.1, forward strand.
AAGTTCACACATGGCTTTAGAAAACAATTTTCATGTGAGACGCAATTACTATCCTTCACGCATGATCTCCATAATTCTCTTGATAATCATAATGAAACCGATTGTGTTTTTTTTTAGATTTCTCGAAAGCCTTTGAGAAAGTTTCCCACAAACTCCTTCTTCATAGACTACAATCATTTCACATTGACTCCTGAATATTAATTTGGATGCATGCCTTTTTAACTAACCGCCTACAATTCGTTACAGCTAATAATGCAAATTCGTGTACTGTTCCAGTAACCTCGGGCGTCTCACAGGGATCAGTGCTTGGTCCGCTTCTCTTTCTTATTTACATTATTGATTTGGTGCAGAACTTGTCGTCTTCTATTTGCCTCTTTGCTGACGATTGCGTAATCTACCGGAAAATAACTGACATATCTGACTCTATTCTTCTACATTCTGACCTTAATCGTGTATCACTGTGGTGTAACCAGTGGCTAATAGAACTTAACACTAACAAATGCAAATCGATGAGAGTGTCACATGCTCAATCGGTGTGTCATACTTATTATCTAAACAGTAATCCCCTCGCTTCAGTGTCTGTTTACAAATATCTTGGTGTTCATATAACTTGTAACCTTTCTTGGAAGATTCATATTGAATACCTAATTAACAGTGCTAACCGTATGCTAGGATACTTAAAAATAAATTTTTTCCTCGCTCCGTCTTCATTAAAACTAACCATGTACAAAACCCCGATCCGTCCAAAATTAGAATATGCTGCTGCTGTGTGGGACACCGCTCATTCGTCACAAATTGCTTATGTTGAATCCATTCAAAACCGCTCAGCCCGCTTTATATTGGCAAACTATCATCGCACTGCCAGCGTTACTACCATGAAAAATACTTTAGGTCTGCCGTTACTAACTCAGCGCCGAAAAATCTCTCGTTTGTGTCTTTTTCATAAAATATTTCATCAAAATGTTACCCTTCGTCATAAATTAATTACTCCACCATTCTACATATCTGCTCGCATGGATCATAGCCATAAGGTTGGTATTCCTAATTTTAAAACTTCATTATTTCAATATTCTTTTATGCCACAAACATCTATAGACTGGAACCACTTTCCCGCCTCAAATGCTAACATCACTGATATTGTTATGTTTAAAAATGCTATTACTAATATCTGCTTTTTATAGTTAATATATTACGGCTCTCTCCCCTCTTCAATGTACTTACCTTGAGGGTATTTGAAATAAATAAAAAAATAAATAAATGAAAATTAAAACGAGGAGTGGCCTAAGCACGGAGCCCTGTGGTACTCCGGAAGTTACATCAACTGGTAGAGACTTTACCCCATTTACGACTACTCCTTCTTCACGATCGCTCAAATAGTTAGAAATACAATAGAACGCGTTCCTATCAATATTTAGACTCTTACGTTTTTCTAAAATAAAGCAGTACGGGACCGTATCTATTTCTTTTCGGAAGTCCAAAAAATGCAATCGACTTGCTTTCTACTATCCAGCGCTTGAGCTAGGTGGTGGGTAAATTCAGTCTATTGGGTGTCGCAAGAGAACCCGGCCCGAAAACTGTGTTGTGAGGGAGTAAAAAAAAAATTATTATTCAAGCGCGAGATCAGATTACTATAAATAATGTGCTTTATTATCTGGCATGAAACACTCGTTAGCGATATTGGTCTGTAGTTCTCAAAACTGCTCCTGGCTCCAGATTTATGTACTGGTACAACATTCGCATGTTTCCAGTCGTGAGGCAATGAACCACACTGCAAGGACCGTGTAAAGATAATGAAAGGATAGCAACTAATTATGTCATCACATGATTTGAGAACATGGTTCGGGATACCGTCGGGTCCGTTCGCCTTTTCAACTTTAATGTTATTTAGTAAATTAAGAATTCCATTACGACCCATCGCAATCTCTTTATTTGTTCAAAACTGCCATCATTTGCATGCAAAGGTTTTGCATTCAAATCCAGAGAAAAAATAGTTTGGAAATAACGATTAAAGCAGGACGCGTTTGCGCGTTCGTCGGTAGTTAACGAACAGTCTACCATGAGGGGCGGAATTCCTAACGACTCTTTACGACTAGATTTAACAAACTTCCACATTTGCTTTGGATTTGTTTTGACCTTGCCTTCGAGAGAGTTACAAAGCCACTCTTCGAAATCACTGCCCTTCTCTTGAATTCAGCTTGAATATATTTTAGTTTTACATACGTATTTTTAGTTCTACTGGCTTTGTATTTTCTATATTCTCGTTTTTGTTCGTTAATCAGACTGCGAAGTTCTTTTGACATCCATGGCTTATCTTTTCTACGCCTAGAACTGATAGTGCGAGAAGGAATGTGTGTATCAACCAGATCATGAATCTTGCTTTTGAAGACATTCCACAAAAGGTCAACGTTGTCATTATAACATAAAGCTTCGAAATCAGGAAGAAAATCAAAAAGAGCATTTGCAATGCAATGTAATCTCCTCTTTTGTAGGTGTACACTTTTCTGCTACAGTTTGTCGCATTTTCTTGAAACGAAAACGATGCGCTATTTACCACTGCGTCATGATCGCTTATTACAGGTACAACAGATGTAGACTAAATTGCGTCCATATTATTACACAATATTAAATCTAACACTTTGGAGCAGTTTTTCGCGTGTCTTGTTGGCTCATCAACAATCTGGTACAGCTCAAAATTGTTAATGATGTCAATAAATGCGGTATAGACACTGGAAGGATTACTCTTCACCGGGCGACCGTTGCACCATTGAATGTCCGGAAAATTAGTATCCCCCAAAAGTATGTTATCTGAACTCTGAGCTCTCATACATTTATACAGTTCTAATATATGATCAACAGAGCTATTTGGGGGTCGATAGAAAGAACCAGCGGATAAAAACTGGTCATTATGTAAAGAAATTCTACACCACACTGCCTCACACGAAATCTCCTCAATAGCAGTTGGACAGCTGATGAGACTGGTGTGTACTAGTAGAAAGACCCCTCCCCCATGAGAATTTCGGTCATTCCAATATACAGTGAAATTGTCAGGGAACACCTCGATACCAGAGACTAACTGATCGAGCCACGATTCGGTACCCATTTTTATTGATGGATTTGTTACAGAAACAAGCGCAGCAAGATTATCTGGTTCATTTTTGACACTCCGACAGTTCACAACAAGTGTTATAAGTCCTCGTCCGCTTTCGAAAAGACAGCATTTTGGTAATTGCTAGATGACATACTCTTTGACACATAGGTCTGCATGGTCGCTCACAAAGGTTTTATTGCCGATAATATTTACCGACATTTAAGACATTTTGGTTTTTTACCGACATTTGGGAATCCCTTGTTATCGAAAGTAAAATTTGCATCGGCATACTTCCAATGTGAAACCTTACCAAGCCTGTTATGAACTTTCATCCTCTTGAGATTTCAATACAGCCACCTCTGCTGCACACAGAATGGCTACTTTGGCCAGGTAGAGACTTGATCCTTATGAAGGTAAACAGGTGATTATCAACTGCTCAGTGCTGTCCGTGGTGATGTTCTCTCCTTACAAGACGACTTACCACACTTTGTTAGCAAGGCATTTAAAAAGGAGAGCAGGTGAGCTGCTTCATGATGCTTCCAGTACTAGGCAGTCGACGATTGCTTGTTCATTTTCGTATAATCACGACTGTACTTCAAGCTGAACAAGTGTGGCACTTATTCAGCCTGGCAGTGGTGTACTTAGCGGTATGTGTAGAGCTAGTTGACTTGTGTACACACAGTGGCCGTGCGGTAAAAAACACACCCGATTGGGAACTTTAATGCAATCTTGTGTTGTCCCATTGATGTTATGATTATGATTACACAACATTTTATGACGCGAAGAAAAAAATTGCGATATAATCGTTTTTTTAGTCTGACTATGCGACCTTCAAGCTTGTCATTGTACCTTGTGTGCGTTGAAATGCCCTGTATAAGCAAAATTAGAGAATCCTTGAGCTATATGCTGCAAGGAGTGAAAACAGCAGTCCGGCCGCATTCTCCCCTCTTCTGTATACTGTGCAAATAGAGACGGACGCACAATTAGGATGCTTTGCACTTAAAGACCCCACATAAAGCATACCGCTAAATAAGTATCAATTATTGCTAAGTGTTTGCGGATTTGACTTTTAAATGTCATGCACATAGGAAGCACAATGGTGGTGTAAAGTACTCCGAAATTAAATGGTGCACTTTAAGGTTATACAGGATATGTGCAGCTAAATGCGGGCCAAATCGTTTGTGCCAAATCTATACATCGCACAAAAAAAGGCTTGTGTTGTATTGGTCCAGGGTCAGGGGACTATTTAGAAAAATCATTATAAAACAATGTAGGTAATAATGTTTATGTGTGCTGATTATTGTTTTTTTTTTTCTTCCAATTACAGCATACACGGAGGGTATCTTCAAGGAGAAGGGGTGGGATTTTGTAGAGAAGCTAGTGGCTTCTTTCTATGGGTACGTAAGTAAGGTCAGAATGGAAAGAGCACCACCAATTTCCTCCTGGTTCTGAGCAGCCACAATAATGAGCAGTGAATTAAGAACAATAGTGATAAGAAGGACTTACGCTGGCGGCCACACATTTTGGGTTCTCAATGTGATTTGATTATGATCACAAATATTCCTTCTTTGCTCAAGGTCACCTAGTTTACACACCATATTGGTGATCTTTAGCGCAGCAGGAATATTTTTGATCAGAATGAAACGTCATTGTTAATTGAATATATGTGGCTGTCTGTGTAAGTCCTTCGTGCTTTTATTATATTTACTTGTGTGTTTATTAGTTTTTTTTTCACATGATATAAACTTTCGTGTTTTCTGTTCTTGTTACTTATGTGTTCATTATTTAGTTATTTTTTTCTTTTATGAGGTTTTACTTCGAGATATGATGCCCTCGTCATTTTCTAGTCCGGGAAACAGTGGTGACTTTGTCATGTCCAAGGAGCAGTAATGGCCTTTTGATCTTGTATTGCTTCCGGCAAACAATGATGTCTGCGTGCGTGTGTGTGTGCGACGTGTCGGTCACAATGGATGATTTGGGGACCGAACTGAAAAATAACGCCAGCGAGGAGCGACTGGGGGACTTTGAACATTGCACGGTGCAAGGAAGGACTTCAACGACGAGGCTAGCAAGCAAACCCATGTCAAACCTGCTGTGCTCGACCAGAGAGGTAAATCAGGACTGTGACTGTGAGTAAGAATCAATGAGTTTCAAACTTTCGTATAGTTTACGGCTTAATTGTCGCCTTCCATTTGTCTTATTTTAATAGGTTTCCGTGTGCTATTACATTTTTATTTTATTTTAATGGTTGTCCGTGTGATATTACAGTTTTGTTTCTTATTTTTTTTTTGAACGAGGGAAGTGCTTGTTTGGAGTTTTAGTGCTCTTATGCATAAAACTTTTTTTGCAAACCATATTCCCGGTCTCCTCCCTCGACAACCAATCCCGCCAAAGAACTGTGACTTTCCGACGTGAAATGATATGTCACATTGTTTTCTAACTAGCGATCGGCTGCATTCAATCTTTGTAGCATACTTATTTGTCAGAATGACAAATTCCGAGCTAGGCCGATAGAGATTGGTCAGTGGCCTATCCTGTAGATATACCTACGTAACTACACGTTTGGACATATGGGGTGGGTACCCTATTTGCGAGGCCCAAACACGGGATCATATAAAACAGTCTATATATGGTATATAAGGAATTGGACTGAGATGGATATATAAGGAATTTGGGCAGATATTACTTTATTCATCCAGATACGGCCTGATCATGCATATCTGGTCATATCTGCCCAATTCCTTATATATTCATATCTGTATATTTTCGTAAAGGTAGTGTCCTCAAAAAAAGCGTTCCGATTTTTTTTTTGGGAGGGGGGAGGGATGTGGTATTTCACAAGAAATGTAACAAAATACATATCATCCTGCGATACAAAGAAACCTTCCAAATGTATTTCGATACAGGAATTCAGATACTGGTGAAAAAATGTATTGCGATACAGGAATACAGATACGAAATGTGTTTTTGAAATACTAATGCGATACATTTGTATCGCGATACTGCCCAACCCTGATTTGGCTCTATGTTAAAAAAATCATCATTTGAAACACAATATAGAACTCCTTGGGTGTTGTCTGTGAATTCGTCGTATAATCAGCATTGAGTGACCAGGGAACTCCCATTCTGGTCCCCACTACATTTACACCGTTTCTCCAAGCTTGAGTAACCCCTGAACTGCCAACGTCACCCACCCAAGCAGCACATCGTGAATGGGCCATCGCTGGCAAGTGCACTATGGCCAACCAGATTTTCTTTGGGCCAAGCTTGGACGAAGCGCTTGGCAATGGCACTGTTTTGTTCCTCGTCTGGAAACCGCCCCTTTATTTTAAGTCAGTCACTGGCCATTCACTTTAGGCCAATAACTGGCCATTCACTTTTTGCCAGCCAGTGGCCATTCACTTTTGGCCAAACCCTGGTCCTTCAGGTGTGGCCAGCAACTCGCCACTAACTTTCGGCCAGTCACGGGCCGAACGTAGTGGTAGTTATACACTTTATATTTAATTTATCAGAGACAGCCAGAAAATTTGGGTGTTCCTCCGAAGACCGTCAAGAATTTCGGGAGTTCAATTTGGGGAGCTTTACCCCAGGAGCTTTTACAAGTGAATAACAAGTGAACCTGCTGTAAGCTTGCTCAATATTTATTTGTCTCTTTTTGAGTACCTACTACGTCTTACGACGCTGGTTATGATCACCATTTCAGTCGTCCATGGGAAAAGTGGTCGTCCGTGGTCCTACCCTTAAATTAGCCCGGACATCAGCTCTAAAAAAATTTGTTGAAGGGACAGTGCAACGATATTCAGTTGCTATGTTTTTCACTTAGCACACGATTACTGGGAGTAATGAGTAATGGAAGCCTTGATACCTCCGGTACTGAGTCTGAGACTGCGGGAATGTAGTAGAAGCGGATCCGTCATAATTAAACCAAATAGAAGAAACGCAACGAATTTCCAGCCTCAATATTTCAATTCAATGCTTGCCAATTGGAACAGCTTGCAAGCACTGCACGTTCTTCCATTAGGTAATAGAAAGACAGCCTTTACATTGGCTAATTCCTTGTAATATTGCAAAATGAAACAAGGAAAAAGCGTCGGTACAGGAAGGGTTCACTTTTTTATTAGCTAATTCAAAGCAGCATGATCTCTTCTTTACTGCTACTATTCATCTTTTCCAAAATTGTAACGGAACTGGTACAGCTTGCAGCAATATGAACTGGTACAGGACAATACCAGCTATTTCTGTAAAATGCCATTATGGCAGCTCCTGGTGCATTAAGTTTAATGCTCGAATGAACGCCTGCTTTTCATTTTTTAATAAAGTTTAAGCAAAAGAAAAATAAATGCAATTGCTCAATTGATTAGCGCTACCTAAAAATCGCTCACCAAAAGTCTCGTCTATGTATAGAGAAATAGGCGCATACGGTTTGTCATTTGAAAAGGAGTATGCCCGTACGCACCACACGTTTACCACTCGTTCTCGAACATTGTTTGTAATCCAACTGTTGCAGCGACTCCAGATTTTTCCGCATAAGTTGACGACGTTCAAGGCTAGTTAACTGGTTAACTCTACATGAGTTAACTAGTTTCTGCAGCATCGCGATGTTCTGAACAGCTTGGCTCACAATAGATTATAAGTTCTTCCGCAACCTCAACACAGTCAAGTTTGACTGGGCAGCATTAGTACTTTCTGAACTATGGAACTGAATATAACACAAACAGTTGCGTTTCTAAGGCCATGAAGGAATCGTGGTCGTTACGAATAAACCTTTTGTACACATAGACGGAACTATTTACAAGCAGGTCGATTTCGGTATCGGCAGACGGCAGCGTTCGGCTAGCTCGCTCGGTCAGCTCGAGCTCGATTCTTCTTCGTCGTTCAGTGTGTCCACTCTTGGCCCCAACACTCCCTCAGACTAATCACAGTCCATACCGAGACACCGGCTTGCGTGCTCTCGAGGGGTATCGGCGATCCGCTGTTTCAGACGTTGTTCGGGCACCCGGAGAGCAGACAGTTTCTCTTAAATCTGGTTTCCACGTTCCGCTTATTTACTTTCCTCCTGTTCGGGAATGAACAGAGTACCTGACTTGGATTTCCCGGTGCATGCAACTTTGTTTGGTCGGGGAAGAAGTTAGTTGAGGTGTCGTTTCCAAACTCCGTTCGGCACCTTGACTTTGAAGTGCGCTCTCCCAGGGCACTTAAGAATTGTGCCTGCAATCCGACTTCTCTTTGGATTTCGGTAGTCTCGCACCAAGACACCGTCTCCTTCTTCGAACTTTCTTTTAGGTTCTTTCAAAGCTTGAACCTCCGCTAACTTCTCTGGGTGAAGCAGATCCATCTTGTTCTATGTCTTCGCTTCAACAATTCTTATGGTGCGAAACCAGTGGATTTGTGTGGTGTGCAACGATAAGCCATCAGAACTCGGGAAAGCTTCGTTGGTAATGACCTTTCGGTCTGTTTTTGCAGTCCTTGCTTGAGCACTTGTACTCCTCGTTTGGCTGCACCATTCGTCGCAGGATGAAATAGAGCGCAAAACTTGTGTTGGATTCCATTTCCGCTGACAAATTCTTCGAAAACTTCAGAATGGAAGGGTGGTCCATTGTCCGAGTCAATAGTTTGCGGTAGTCCATGCTGTGCGAACAACTTCCGCAACACTTCCACGACTTTCTCTGCAATTGTGCTCGACATTAATTCCACATCTAGCCACTTAGAAAAGGCGTCGGTGACAACTAGACACTTTGCCTTTATGAACGGGCTAGCAAAATCGAGGTGCAGTTTTTCCCAGGGTTGTTCGAGTGTCGGCCAGTGGAAATACTCTTGGATTGGTTGGTTCCGAAATTTCTGACACAGAGAACACTCTTCGACTGTTCTGACAACGTCATTGTCAATGTTGAGCCACCAAGCATGCAGTCTTGCCAGATTCTTCATGCGCACGATGCCGTCATGTACCGCATGAAGCTCGCGAAGTACTCTTCCTCGGCATGCTTCTGGAATAACAACTCTTCCACCCCACAATAAGCATTCTTCCTCCAATGTAAGTTCCAACTTGCTGTTGAAATATGCTTTCATATCTGGATTTACGTTCACAGGCCATCCGGTCTGAGTAAATCCCAGTGCCTTGCTGTACAGTTGGGCTTTCTCTCCTTCCTCCTGAAGAGTCTTCGTGTCCACTGGACACCGGTCTAGCTGACCCAAGTAGAAACTTGTGGCATAATCATTCACCATTTCTCATTGTCCATCGACTGGCAGGCGAGATAGGGAATCTGCGTTGAGACTGTCTTCTGATTTCTTGCTGACCATTTTATACTGATATGCTGACAGAAACATTGCCCCACGTAGCAATCTCGCAGCTACTATTGTTGGAATGCCTTTCTTGGGTCCAAGGATGGTTGCCAACGGCTTGTTATCGGATACCAATATGAATTTAAATCCAAATATGTAGTAGCGGAATCTCTTCACTCCAAATACTCTCGCTAGAGCTTCCTTCTCTAGTTGAGTATAGTCCTCTTCTGCTTGAGAAAGTGTCCTAAACGCTTAAGCAATAGGACGCTCTGTCTTGTCCGGGTACACGTGCGCTAACACGGCTCAAACTCCAACTGGGGAAGCCTAGCAAGACAAAATTAATGGTAACTCTGGATCATAGTGAACCAACACTGGGGCTCTACTCAAAATTCCCTTGAGTTCCTGGAATCTCCTGACGCACTCTGGTGACCAGTTCCACGGCACGTCTTCATGCAGCAGAAGCGTGAGCGGCTTTTGTATCGTAGACAAATTGGGCTCGAAACATCCGTAGTTGTTTACAAATCCCAGGAACGATCGTAGCTCACTCACAATATTGGAAGCCTGTGCTTCCTGTACAGCCTGTACCTTCTTGCTTATTGTGCTTGTTCCAGAACCGCTAGATGTATGTCCCAGGTAGTCCACCTTGTCTTGCATGACCAGGCACCTTTTTTTCGCTAGCCGAAGTCCACGATCCTTCAAACGCGTTAGTACTTCGTGCAGTCTCTCTAAGTGCGTTGTATCGTCCTCAGCGGTTACCAAAACGTCGTCCAAAAACACGCAGACGCTGGAATCCCTCCCAATAGTATCTTCATTTGTTTCTGGAAGATAGCAGTGGCTGAGGCGATCCCATAAGGTAGACGCGTGTATCTGTAGAGTCCCTTATGCGTGTGTATGGTGACATACTGGCGAGACTTCTCATTCAACACCAGTTGCTCGTAGGCGTGTCTTCAAATCAAATTTGTGAACTTCTGCCCACCGTTCAAAGTCGTGAACAAGTCATTGTCTGTTGGCAGGGAGTACTGGTCCTCTTCAAGTTATAAATTTACCGTGAGCTTGTAGTCCCCGCAGATCCGGACCTCTTTTTCTCATTTTGGGATGTTGACTGTAGCCGTTGCTCATTCAGTTTAGTTTATCGGATGGATGACGTCTGGAGATGCTGGAGTGCATAGAGAATTTTCCGCCTTTTATGAACTTTGGTTGGGCATCTTGCTTCAGCTGCAGATTGACTTCCGCTCCTTTGAAGCACCCTAGTTCCTCTTTAAAAATTTCGTGACACTCGACCAGGATGCCTTCTATGCAATGCGCATCTTCACAGTATTCACCTGGAGTGCTGATATCCAAGTATCGTCCATGACTTGTATCCAATTTCTTCCCAACAGTGGTAGGGGTAGCGTCCAGGTCATCTGGTTGCTCGTGACACTGAAATCAGCAGTACCACAGACGTTTAAGCTTTGTCCTGAGCAAGTTCTCAAAGGCTCCAGCGTTAAGAGTCTTAAATTTTCCTTGCACCTGCTTTGAAATCACAGTCACCATAGCTCCGGTTTCCTCCTCAATCTCCAGAGTAACATCATTAATAAAAACGCTTTTGTGACGGGTGATACAGTCAGTAATTCCGCGTTTGTCTGCAGGACTAGATATTCCTCCGCTCTCTATTCCTCTCTCAGCTGTTGCAGCACTCCCTTTCCTTTCTTGACTGGCCCCTTGCGTTTGCCTCTTCTATGCTAATTTGACGTTTTCCCTCCTTTTTGTTGCACGCCGCTGTTTTTGCAGGCTTTCCGCAGGTGACCCTTTTTTCCACATGCGTCACAGTTGTAGCCTTTGTAGTGGCAGTTTTGAGCAGTGTGTTTGGTTTTGAGACAACGCCAGCAGGCAGCGCTCCTGCTTGCTAGTTGTTTCACTTCGTCTTCAGCGGTGGCGCGTGCATCCTTGAGAATTTTTATTTGATCCTCAGCCGCTTCCCATCCTGCTACCAATTACACAGCTCGCGTCAGAGTCGGATTTTCGATTGTTAGGCACTTCTTCTGGTGCATCGCGAGATTCAGACCACAAACAAATCGGTCGCGCAGTTGCGCCTTGAGTTTGTCTCCAAATTGATAGGTCTCCGCCAGCCGTCTTAGTCCTGCCAGATACGTGGTTGAGGGTTCACCTGATCTTTGATCCTGCTTTCCAAATTTGAAGCACTCGGCTATCACTAAGCGCTTCGGGGATTAGAATCATCTTAGGAGTTGTACGAGCTCTTCATAAGTCCTATAGCTTGGTTGCTGAGGAGACGACAGATCCCGAAGTCGGAATTCAGTTTTTTGTCCGATGGCAATGATCAAAACAGAAACTTTCATCCGATCAGTCTTGATTTTCTCTTTTCGCGACTCGAAATAATCTTGAAGGCGTTCCTCGTACTCGTCCCATATTGTCACTTCCTCATAAGGTTCAATCGAACGCAATAGGTCGTTCGTGATGCACAGTTCATGGTTCGGTTGATTCATGCCTTGGAAGATCAGGCCGAGGTTGACTCGTTGTCGCCAATTTGTTGGTTTCTAAGCCATGGAGTAATTTTAGTCGTTACGAATACAACTTTAGTACACATAGAAGCAACTATTTACAAGCAGGGTGATTCCGGTGTCGGCAGATGGCAGCGTTCGGCTGGCACGCTCGCTCGCTGGGTCACCTCAAGCTCGCTTCTTCCTCGTCGTTCCGTTCGTCTACTCTTGGACACAACACAGACAAGGCCATGAACAGACGCGATGAAGCCACGAAAGGCAGGGATGGCTCTTTTGTTCCAGCCTTAAGCGTAGCTGAAGCATTCCCTTCGCTGACCAATGGTTGTTGAAATGAATCGTTATCAAACTAGCATATGGCACCCAGGCAAAATATTCGTTAACTCGAAATTGGTACAGTCTTGATGGTTGTATATCTCAAACTTATTTAGGACGTCCCAAACTGAATTAACCGATATAAAACATAAAGCGAACCCGTAAAAAATGTACTCGCACAAGTGCAGCAGGCAAGAAAAGAGACACTCATATTTTTTTTTAATCTCCTAGAAGTGTATTACAAAAAAAAACATGTTCCGTAGACATGTACAAACGCGCAAGCGACCTGCGAAGTGTAAAGAGGTACTACTAAGCTCTTATAGAGCTGAGACGCCTCTCGTTGGTGCTGGTGGTCAGTTCATCGTACGAAGTTTTATCGACAGATTGTTTTACAGATACTTATGATTAGTTTTCCTTTTTTAACAAGTGACTCAAGCTTGTCGTTGCAAATGGCTTGATGGTGGGGCCATGTTAGTTAACGCTTTTATAATGAGCAGTCGCAGAATGTCGCCGTGGAGGTGGACGGGTCTGCCGGCCGCGACCTCTAAAAAATATCCGTGCAGCGTGCTGTTCCCGTAACGAGCGTTATGTTAATGTCGACGAAACGTGCGCACGAAACGTGTATGAACGAAAAGCTGTCTATGAAACGTGTTTTCACAAAATGCCGCGAAAACAAGAAAGTAAATATTCTACCGGCAGTTATCACATGATTTCACACAGCTAATGGGAGACTACTGCCTGTAAAATGTCGCGGAAATTACTGTCCCGGCTGCTGGGAGAATAGACACTGCTGATTTCTATATATAATCTGGAAGAGCCCCCGTAGAACAGCAGTTACTCCTGGCGAGCAAGTAGGTTGCACTGCACTTACCATAAACTTAGCGGGCTTGAAAGACGTATTCCTAGATATATGTCTATAGGGGCACTAAAGAAAAACCGCACAAACAAAAACGAGATGGAAAGGCCCCGTGAAGATTCCAGACGATGCGATACAAGCTGCCATTTGCCGTGCGATACCCCACCACAACAATTTCTGTGACCTATTTGAAGAAATCGTTAATTGCCGATAAGCGCGTAGGACTTTTGGAACACCAATTGCTCTGATAGTCTTCGAATACTTTATAATCCATGCCAGCCACTCATGCCACAGCTAAGAATTCAGGGCGAGGGAAAGGTATGCTGGGGAGGAGGAAGCAGATGGATTGCTGGATAGGTGAGGAGGAAACATTCCCCTCATTTGACCTGCATCCTGCTTCTTCAAGGTCTGCAGGGGGTGCACTCACAAAAGGCGTATCTTCAAGGGGCACCCAAAGATTGAACACAGCGAAAGGATTTGCCAGTAGATACTTTTGTGTGTTCGCCCAAAAAAGTGATAGTGCAGTGGATGCTATGTGAGTGGTCTATCAAGCAGTGTCTTTCAGGCAGGTGCCGTGCTCTGCACGCTAAAAGAATATAGTCACGTGACCGTAGCCGGAGACACGACTGGTCTGAAATACGCAGAGCCTCAACTCTGCTGTCAATACCGAGTGATAAGGACAGCAGCACAAAAACTAATTTTTGGAGTCCCAAAGGAAGTGCCCAGCCTAAATGTGAGCAAAAAACGGGAATTATTAAGATCCTCTGTTGTATGCCGTATAAACCAAATTTTAATTTGAAATGGTAAAATATTCGCGTAGTCTTTGTGCGTACGATTTGCCGCGGGCGCTGCTGTCCAAGTAGGCAGCGCGCCCGTGGCCTAATGGTTATCGTGCATGGTTCCCACGCAAAGGGCCGCGGTGCGATTCCTGGTAGCGGATGTAGATTTCTATTATCTCCGTAGTTCTCGCATACTAGCATATTCGAGAACCTTGTTGCGTATTTGAGGTGCGAATGTTTCAGCGCCGAATGTTTGAGAGTCCCACGCGTGTACATTTAATGGGCTTTGCGTGGCGAGCCGGTGTCAGTATTCCGCCAACGGTTTGATGTCGCCACATCACCGTCATCGACGCTCTCCTTTGACGCATGTTATTACTCTTTTCTTTTCGCACAAGTTCGCCTTATTAACCGTTTAGTTTCTTCGTGCGTCCCCGTCTCGCCAATCCACCGGCGACAATATTCACAAAAGAACTAAAATTACAAAGAAAAAATTATAACCCACAAGTAAGCTATGCCGCAGATTTGACAGCAAGCTATAACAATATTTTTTTTTCGAGGGGTGTGTACAAGTAACAAACATTGTACAATTCCTTAAATAATGTAATCATAAATGCCACAAAGATGCAGATATTCCCAAAACTGAATATATAAAAGAACGTGAATCTAACACCACAGTGACAACACATGGAGGGATTCTCGGCTCGATGAGCTAACGCTAGCCAGAATAATGGCAACAGCGCTTGCTTATTTGAGGAATTCGCAGAACAGTGAGGTAATTGGGCATCCCTAAGGTGGCATGCAGCTCACGATTAGGCAATTAGAGATTTGTCTCAGGTGTTTAAAAATGTTTATATGCTAAAAAAAAATGTTAAAAAAATGTTAAAAAATGTTTATGACCGAAACGTCGCGGTTTCTGTATGACTTATACATGTTGAATTAAACCTTCCAAGTTTGTTTGACCCTCGGTGGCCTCTACTTTTATATATATATATATATATATATATATATATATATATATATATATATATATATATATATATATATATATATATTCCGTCGTTCTCGACGTGGGCGTCGACGGACATAACGACGCTGCGTACGACCCTGTCGAGGTGTGAACTTCTGTTGACACGTTGTAACGACACCCTATCGCGCAATAGACTCGTCTACTTGACCCGCATGCAGTCTTGAGAGAGCTGTTTACAATTTCGGTGCTAGAGAGGGCAACAACGTAGAAATAGGGACACGAGAGACGACTGTGTCTGGATCTGGCCGACCGCGCTCGCTCTGCTGAAATGTGAGCTTGGGAATTTCGAGCACCCTTAGCTTGGTGATGGTGCAAGAAGCTGCTTGCTTTGTTGTTGAAAATACTTTGCCTTGCAAAGGCTTGCGGAGCCATTCTAGTGCACGGCGAAACCTCCCTCGCGCAATCGGAACCATACTGGCGCCTGATAGGCCAAGAAATCCCTTAGCATGTGCTGCGGTTCCTTCTAAATTAAAGCACCACGAAGAAGGTGAGACGGTGCGACGAGGCGTGTTGGTTGGAAAAAGCAAAACGGAGATTAAACAAGTTTATAACTTCCTGTAATGCCAATTAAGAGCGCAGCTCTTGAGGAGGAGGAGGAGAGGATGGTATGCCTTTCCTCCTCCGCTCTTCCTTTTTCACGAGCGAAAAGCGCGTTTTCACGCGACGTTTCGGCGCGGTGCCGGAACGTCACGGTGATGTTTCGTCACGGTGACGTTTATGTATGGTGACGTTCCGGCGCATTGCATTTTGGGACGCTTCCCAAAATGCAATTATACCTTGCGGTTAACCCGGCGGCGACGGTGACGCCGACGCCGACGCCGACGCCGCTCAAGCCGGAAGCAGACGCGTAAGAGCAGCGCTCTAAAAATGTCTCGCAGGTTTTTCCAGTTTCAGATCCTGCGATTTGAGACATATGAATGCTGTGAATGTCAAGGAGGGATAAATTGGTGGTCATTATTATTGCGTTCATTCCGCTCGCTTTCTACACTAATAAACTGTCTCCGTCTCTTTTGATTTTTGATACTTCCGTCTCTTCTAACCAGACTTGTGCTCGTTACTTGAAAAATGTAATGGATTACAATAACAAATGACCGAGCATCAATTCTAATGAATTACTGTTGCAAATTACTTTCGCTGAAAATAACGAATTATTTTGCTCGTTACGTTCCCAATTACTTCCATGTTACTTTTTTTCCGTACACTTCCGCAAACAACAATAGAAACAATATTAATATTTTTGAAGAATGTTCTGCAACTCTTCCTTCCACTTCTCATACAGTCGTATTATGGTAGCCCCTTCCAAAAATAAAATATAATATTTAAGAGAAAGAGTCTAGGTGCACTCTGTTCACCTGTAAGCTGTCAAGGTACCGAAAGCTGCAACCACACCCGCCATCCCGCTAGCTGACGTCCGCCGGAAATGATCCCTGGAATTCTGAAGACAAAGCTAGCCGCGCGCATGCTCAGTAGCAGCGTCTACCTCTGCTGCGAGATTCGGAGCTAAAGACGCCATCTACGAAAGTTCCCTTTTGACTCGTGTGTTTCGCCTGTGATTCACAAAAAAAGGAAAACTTGGTTACAGCGTTACACTGTATAGCCAGTAAAGAAGGCAGGTGTCCCGGCTCACCTTGATATGTTCCCGCAGATTATAATCTATTCTTCTTGCTGATGACAATGTGTTTTTTTTTTCTTGGCAAGCGAAAATGCACTAAATTTGAAAAACGAAGGAAACCGAAAGTGCAAAAATGCACTTTCCGTTTTCCTTAACGCCTTGAATCTTGAACGTATCACTAATAGTTAGATATGGAGACGACGGACACTCAATGACCGAAAACTCGATGAGTCAGAGAAAAAGTGGCGGTTCCGGGTATTGATCGTTCATCGGTTTTCACTTTCATAGCAATATTCGTACAGGACAGGAGAGGGCAGGGCATAGAGAGCGAGAGAAGCGGTGGGTATTGGTCTCACAAAACGGAGGATCACACAACTTTTATGCGTTCTGTCTCGTTCTGTGCCAGCACACATTAGATAGCCTACCCCCCCCCCCCCCACGCAAACACACATACCGTTATGTTGACAGTTGACTGAAAGTGAGGAGTGGACTCGACCACTATACCAAGACAAGTAAACCAAAAGAAGTATCGCCCCTACCCTCGAAGACGATGCTCTTAGCCTCACTCCGTGAGGTTTTCAGCCATGCCTCCAAAGCGTGCTATAGATGTAGAATAAAATAGCGAACATTAAAGACAGAGAAATTGACCCTCGCGCGCGAGGCTACACCATCTGTTACGTGAGCTGTGAACCCGCAAATCGAGGCGGTACGGATTCCTGTTTGTTGTTTGTGCAGGTGGCGGGAGACGTCGAAAAAGATGGTAAGACGAAAGACAAAAACAAATAAAAAGAGCTTTCTCCTGCTCGGGAGAAGAAGAAAAACCCAATGGAAGGCGACGGAGAGCCTACTCGGCGATGTCTTACTTGATCTTTATTATTCGTATATTTGTACATGCCTTGCCCTTTTTTCTAGTGGTTCTAGTGAGCGGCCAAATAAAAGATCGTGTTTTCTTTTTTGGATATTCTCCTCTTCCTGATGTTTTCTATTTTGTTTAACTTGCTCTCTTTATGCTGCTGAATGTTCTGCTCGTATTGCACAGGCTACTGTATTATGCTCATATTTTTTTTAAGTAACAAGTAATCAAAGTAATTCGTTAACACTATTTTGTAACGAAATTACATAACAAATTACTTCCAAAAAAGTAACGTGAAAATTACAAAATTACTTGAAAAAGTAACCAATTACTATTAATCCGTTACTTGTAAAAAATTACTTCCCAGGTCTCCTTCTAACCACCTTCGTAACAACACCTGTCAAAGTGGTGCGGTCTGAGAGGCAGCATTATTTGCACAGTCGCTGCTTCGGTGCGATGTATTGTGAATAAAATGTATCCGTGTAATTGCTATGCCGACTTAATCATGCCGTAGGTAATTAGCGGAGCGCGAATGCTATTGATTGTAAAGTGATGCCAATGCTATGTACATGGCGCAACACTGGTAATGGCGAAAAGTTATGGTCACTGATAATGTGAGAACGGCAAGGAGGAGCTTCTGTTGTTCCGCACCCAGCGCGAGCCTCCTACCTTGGACAGCACTATGTCGTCTTGTGTACCTCAAGCGCGCGCACGCAGCCAAAGCTTGGCCGAAGACACGGAGCGCGTGCTGGAGGCAGGACGTTCAAGAAACACGCCCGGTCGCTGTCACTCTGTCAATAACTTTACTGTTCTTTTTCTCTTCGAATGAAAATTCCCTAATCAAACCTTCTAGCCAGGTGGGAAGTGAATATGGGGAGCACTAACAAAAAAATCTCTCATGTCGTATTCGCGCTAAGAGTATCGCGCATCGGCTGAGTGATATTTTTTGCGCGGAGATGACATCGGCACTGTTTTTGAAAGTTATTTTCGAAGAACAACGACGGGCCCTACATTTTCCCAATTCTGGTGATGATCGTAATGAATATATCGCACGACAGTGGTAGTTAAGACAATCGCCTTTAAAACCTAAAGAGAAAAAAAGAGAATAAACGCCGATCGCTTCCTTGCGCTAACAGTGTACATGCCATGCACGTACTGCAACGCTCCTAACCACTCCATCATGATGCTTCTCTCCGCTCGTCGTCATGCTAACGTTTCGTCAACGGAAAAAAAAGTTTAGATTATGGTGTCTTTGCGGCCAAACTGAAAATGAACACTTTTTGGCCAAACTCTTGCCGACCGCGCTTATATCTCCGCGGGCAACCTGAATATCAGCACTTCTGGCCAAACACTGGCCGACCGCGTTTATGTCTCCGGCGGCCAAGCTGAAAATCAGCAATCCTGGCCAGGCACTTCCCGGCAGTGTTTATGCCTCCGGCGGCCAAGCTGAAAACAGCTAGTTTGTGGCCGGACTCTGGCCGGCGTTGCTCATGTCTTCCGCGGCGCCCAGTGCCCACGCTGTCCAGATACTGCCCAACCTTCGGCCGATCGAAGGTCACTTTTTGGTGCTGCTTGGGCAGACTGCATTTACACCGTTTTGCCAAACTTGGCAGACCACTGAACTGCCAGCCTGGCCGAGGCTGCTTTTACACGTAGAGCCAGCTTCGCTAGACAAGAAACCCCCACTGAAATGCCGGGCAGGCTAGCCAGGGTGGAGCAAGCTTGCCCCACGGTACCAAAGGGTGCATGGCCCGGGGAAGATTTTCCCGGCTGTCAAAGCTAGCTCAGGCTTGAACCGGTCAATTTTGCTACTTGAGTGTTTCGAACTGCTTGCGCTACATTTGGGCAGAGAATGAATGTTTGGTGATGCGTTCTTCATTTTTGAGTTGAAAAACACGGTTTTCTTTTGTGTGTATGTGTTGTTGGGTGAAGGGGGGGGGCATACCCTGTACAAGGAACAATGAACCAATTGATTTTACACCGACCATTTCCCTGACTTTTTCCTTGAAGCTTGAGCATTTGGAAATATTTTACAATAGTGCCGCTTTTGGGAAGGGAACAATAACATATTTTGCACCACTTCAAAAAGAAGTTTCCTTGCAAATACTCCTGACTCATTTGATATTTTGACATTATTAGGTATAAATGGTGAATATGCCCGGTTTACGTAAGCCGTTTTAATGGCGGATACTATAACTATGACAATCGTTATTTTTCTTCATGCTCTTGAGAATTCAAAACGGGAGCTTTTTTGGACATTGTTGACAGACTAACACTTTAAAACAATGCTTAGTTGACAGGCTTCTGAATTTTTAATAAAAAAGAAATTTTCCCTTGATTGTGCGATTCGACGGCAGTAATCTTCCGAACCTTTCTCCTCTAATGTCGGGTACAGGTGGAAGCTCGTACCCAAAGTTGCCGAACTCGCAATTTTGAGAATCCCGACTTGATAATGATATGTATAAAACAATAGATGTAAATGATTATAACGTTGTGTTGTAAATCTCCAATAAAAAGGGCATTTAGTAAACCCAAAGTTTAGTTCAAACTTTTTTTTTTAAATAAAAGTTTTTCCGGTGCATGAAACATTGTAAAAATTTTCCCGCCCATGAAACTGTCCAATTCAATTCCAGATCTAGTGGAAATATTTTGGTTTTACCGCAATCCCATATGACTATACAAAACTAGTGTCAAGATGATAGGTTTGTTTTATTTTATTGTCCTCTCACAAATATTTCTGAGAAAATCCCATCTCCTATCTACAGCAGAGTCCTATGGCGAAAAGTTTTTTTCTAAATAACATTGATTATAGAATGTTTTGCTCCTGTAAGACGCGTGTCAGCGAGGTTGCTACAAAACAACCTAGACAAAGGCTTCAGACGTGACCATCAGCCTTCTTACAGCAGTTACCAGGAGAATCAAATCACACAATGTGAATGTAATATAAAAAAAATAAAACATCAACACTCCGGTAAAAAAGGATTGTGTTGTTCATTTGTTCCTTGAAGCATAATGCAATGGAGAATACAAAACATGAGAAAAGTTCAAAGCAAACAACAAAAACAAAAAAAAAATGTAATATTCCAATTAACAGAAATATAACAAAATCACTGTAACACAGGCTGGTTTCGAAGCCTAATAAACATGGGTTAAGAATTAGATGGCAGATGCTCACAACAAAAGCTATACAAGTGTGCTTCGTTTAGGCAGTTTTACAGCCTGCACTTTTTTCAAACAATTTATTTTTGAGGACCGATGAATGTTGATCACGATATATACGCTTTTGCGGAGCCCTTCTATACAAAAAATATATATATAAATATATATGCTATAAAATAATTTCATATCGCATTGTATGCACTTTAGGATGCTTCACGCTTCGAGCAAAATGTTTCGCGAGTGACATAAAACGAAACAGCACATTGTGTTAACAAGAAAGTAGCTGCTAAAAACAAAACATACAATAAATATATTATTCTGAGACAACAAAATATATTTGCTTGCGTATAAGCTAGAGGTGCGCTGTTTTCGGAGCAGTGGTACTATGTCCCACAAAGAGACCCCAGCGATGTCTTTCCTCAAGTTTGTGTTCACTGTGGTCGCCATTGGATCCCGTGAGCATAATTATTGTGAACTCCAAAACAAACTATATTCTTTAAATTTTTTCTGTAGTAGGCTCAAGATATGAATCTCTACTCGACGTTCAATGATTCAGCTCTGGATTCAGCCATCCTACATAAATTATAATATAACATGCTATAACGGACAGAATGCGTTGTGAAAATATTGAATGGATAATAAGAGAGCGCTTTATTTCAAGGATATGGCTGATTATTGTAAATTACAGCGATTTATTTTATAGCATCAGTATAAAGCGAACAATGTATATCCCAAAGTAGAGTACCTGGGAGGCGCGCATAGTTTTCAAAATTACTGAGTACACTCGGGGTCTTGTCTAGTAGCACGCATTACATGCATTGTCCAAACAAAACATTGACCGATGCTATCGACTATATGAAGACCGTTATTTTAACGTAAAGAAATGAGCGTTTGGGCACCCATATTGGAGTCCCGAAGCACGGGATTGCGTCTCAATCGCTAAATGTAATAACGCGAGAAGAGCTGGAGTTACATGGGTGCGAAGACAAACTTTGTCCGATTCCGCTGAACGCAGACGATTTGTCCGAGTATTTTGGAACATCGATATCCACTGCGCAATTATATTGCGTTATCCCGCTTTTTGCAGCAAGTGTTGAGAGCGGGTACACGATATAATGCGCATCTTCCTATGTGTATGTAGGCAGTTTTAGTGGATCACAGGCAAGGACTGTTTTGCTTGCTTAAGCTCGTGCGGCAGCTCTGAGCATAAATTGAGCACGCCATAGCAATCCTTAGCCTATGGTCTAGTAAAACTTCTTAGACACTTCTTCAGGAGTTGTGTGCAGCAAAGGCAAAAATATAGGCGCACCTCCTTGGCTTTCAAGTGCGCTTTCCTTTCGCGAGTGCTCGTGAAAGGAAAAGAAAGTTCAAAGCCACGCACTTGCGCCTCCGCCTTTGAATCTGCTGCACGCAGCTAGCGTAAGATGGTATAACATCCTGAATGAAGTGCATTTGCAGACTCGGCATCAGTCGAATTATTCAAATAAAATACAGCAGAACCCGTGCATAGGAAGGACTATTTTTTAGTGTTATCAGTCATTTTGCCAAAACAGCAGCTTGGTTTAATTCGTGCACGTTTTATAAATATTTAAAAGCTACATGTAACTGCTCACATACGCACCGCGTAATATGCGACGTTTGCAATTTACGCGCCTCGTGTATTTTACTACCCATCTAGTACAGAGATATCGCTCGGAGGCAGTCGAAACTTTTCCGACAGATACTGTGGAGCCATTGTCGTTGTCTCTCAAGTTTTAAATTTTTTTAGCGACAGAACAGTAAAAGCTTTTTAATTTTGCAAAGCTAGTCGTACAAACCCTGGTGTAGCAAGATGTCATCGCGGTGCGGCCGACGTCGTGGTACAAAAATAAATCAATTCACGGCCGGGCCGTAACCAGCAGAGCCACCGTCATACCTGACCTGAAAATGGCGCTAGTTCAAAGCAGACGACGAAATCGCGCGGGATCATGGGAAAGTAACGGTCATCGGTCACGCTCGATTGATTTGAAACTAGGGGAAAGCGGCATTTTTAGAGGAAGGGCATGGGCATGGAGGAATATCTCAATCCCACTTCAGATTGTCGTTTGCTCTGCTTTTCAATATATAAAAACCTGACGGGAGGCGGGATGAGGGGGGAGGCGGTCTTGAACTGATCCTGTCTAGCAATGTTGGTGTTGTTGCAGCAACAGGTTGTTTATATATAAGAGTGTACAACAGGTATGGGCACTGCGCATGCCCAGAGTCCAAATTACGTCAGGGGAAGTGCCTGCACACACGCCGCGCCGGCATCAGCGCCACCGAGATGGAGTGACGTCCAAGCCGAGCGTTGACGTACATAATATTAGAAACTAAGGATGTTCTTACTAAGCAAGTGACCGTTTAACAGGACAAGCTGGCTTGGTTATCGCTGCCCTATTGGAAAAACGCACAAGAAACATACCTGTTGCTTCCACAATTCTGGTATGACACCACCTTAATTTCTTGTTATTATGGATGCAGCTAGTTTGGTTTGGCGTTCTGCATAACTGGAGATACCGGCACCGCTATGGCTCCGCGTCTGTCTATACCGGCAGCCAGTTTGCTTGCAATATGATTCGGTGCGGCTGGTATCATTTAGCGTCCAATGACGTAGGCGACCGCCATCTTTCCAGCGCAACGCTTATACCTCAGGACCACCGGTATCTCCAAACCATACATGCAGAAAGGCGACCGCCATTTTCCAACTAAAGTGTCCATCATTTACCACCGGTATCGTTACATATACCATACATGTCGAAACGGAGCACAGACCGACGTTGACCTCACACAAATTCCTCGGCCAACTCTTCACGGCGACGACATGGGGCGACTGTCTCGAATAATGTGCACCACAAGTATTCGACAACCGCACCAGCCGTACCGCATAGCGAAGCCAACGTGCACGGCAACAAACCGATCGTGACACCAAGCAGAGGATACCGCGTCACCGGTAGACAGCGGCAAATGGCCCGTTGAAACCGGCGTCGGCTAAAAGCAAAACGTAAAGCGGCCGCCCAGTGACTTCCGCTTCCGCTGCTCTGCTTCCCCGCTTCCCCAGCTTCCCGTCGTCGCGAAGAAGATGGCGGAGACGTAGCGGCGGGGGGGACGTCGGCTCATTCGTTGTAAGGGACAGATGTCTGGCAGTCTGTTTCTACTGCGACTCAGGTTCTCAAGTCGACGGCACCGCTCATAGTTCACCCAGGTGTGGTCAGTCTGGATCAGCGCAGCGCGGCCGGCTCGCCTCGTCCGAACGCCGGACCGTCGACGATTTTGAAGTTCGACCGGTAGGCCTAGGATTAGAAAGCGTCTGTCTTTCCGTGAAGCGGTAAGCGAATCTCGTGCCCTTTTCGTTCTACTTTTAAATTCAGTTAGGTGCGCTTCCGTGTAAGCATGCGTGCCAATTGTTTGTGACAATTTCGAGCTAGAACAATTGTGCTTCATTACGGTTTGTCATTTACCGAAAATGTAAATCGAGCCAATGAACGAGAAGCCATGCTTGAAAACGATGTATGTACGATGTTAACTTCTACCTGGGCGGCTTGAAAAAAAGACAAGACTGGTTACGGTTGGATGCGAGGCTGGTCCCAATGCAATGGTAAGCACTTAGAGAGCCTTTCTGAACGGCATTTAAGCAATATAGCGATTAACGAGACAAGCGACGGCGAGAAGCAACGAGTGCCTACGAAGAGCGAGCGACGAAGATTTCTCACTCTCGCTGCTTGCAGCGCTCGGTTTTTGGGCTTCTAGAAAACGTCGCTCATCGCCTTGGTCGCTCGCACCAATCGCTTTTATAATGTGCATCCCTCCGCCGACGGGTTTCGCCATCGGGCGTCGCGTTTCGCCATCGGGCGTCGCGTTTCGCCATCGCGCCTCTAGCCACTAGCGTTCCCCTCGCTGGGAAACGGGGAAGGGGAGGGAGAGGAACGCGATGCGCCATGTACTTTGCCCTCCATCCTCACAAACGCGTACAAAAAAAAAGAAAAAAAAAACAGAGGTTACTTTTGTTTGTTACTTGAGGCGGCTCGGCTCGCGTGTTGCTCATGGCGACTCGCCTCGTGTCGTTGCTTGCTTCTTTGTATTTGGTATTTCGTCACTTCGCCCGTCTCTACCTTCTTTCGTTTCTTCTTGTCGTCATTTTACAACGGTGTCAGTGAAGTATTGTTGCGAATTCGCGAGGATGTCTACCAAGCTGAAGAAGCTTCGGACGACGTTGACATGTCCAGAAGTTCTGAAGCTGATTAAGTTTTTGGCATCGCACTGTGGTTTAGCTGAGAGTGATGTAAATAAAGGTTGGTTTCTTTCTTTTGCCCAAACTTTCCCCTGTTTTAAAAAAAAAAAAATAAGGTCGACCAATATTTGAATTATTTTTTTTATTCTCGGTGGGTCCAATAAATAGGGTTCGACCTATTTTCGAGTAAATAAGGTAACTTTAAGTTTTATTTTGGGTTACGTCGGACGTAACTCGAATGCTTGACAGTAACATTGGGCGTAAATTTAATTTTTAATTCGGGTTCCGTCGGATGTAACTTTAGACACTGCGTTACACTTAAGCAAAACGGGGGCTGGTGGTTCATCATATAAACCAACCATTTGTGTTCAATTAAAACGCATCACTGACCCCCAAAAAATACTGCTATCCTAGAGTTTATGCAATAGGAATGTAGTGCTTCAGATAAATTTGTTAATTTTTACTTTTAGTCCCTGCCCCACCAGATGCAACATCTGGCCTAAAGCAGTGTTCCGGATCTCCTTCCAAGACCTCAGGCGGGCCGTCATTCAATCCAGCAGTCGGCGGCGTCTCATGGGCGTGTTGCTGGTGCTTCTTACTGGATGGTGCTACCGAAGAAAAAGTGGTCACGCTTGGAAAAGGCAAGTATGGCCGCCGTAAGTATACATATTGTTTTTATCTTTGCTCGAATCCACATTTAGGAAATGCACAATTCGCAT
The DNA here is from genome assembly GCA_013358835.2 of Ixodes persulcatus. Taxonomy (NCBI): domain Eukaryota; kingdom Metazoa; phylum Arthropoda; class Arachnida; order Ixodida; family Ixodidae; genus Ixodes; species Ixodes persulcatus. The sequence goes on from JABSTQ010005192.1 coordinate 59,240, forward strand.
GTGTGCATCCCTCAATGCTTCTACAGTCGGCGTGTTATTTCTGGAGTGTTCCATCTCTGTCAGCGCTAGTTTCTCTAGATCATGCAAATGGGATGCAACAATAAACCACATATGCTCTCGCAACAGTGCTGTGCTGAAGCACTGTGGAATCTACTCTATCTTTATAATGCTGCACAAAATAGTTGACGCCCAGTATAGCTACTTTTGAGACTCCGTTTTTCCAAAAGCTCTGCCGAAACAAACTTGCCACCTTATAGGTAGTGCAAAAGAACCTCGCGTGCCTAACCTGGAGAAGGGCATTTTTTTCATAGGTCAATTCTTTTTAAACCAATACTTTCAGCCTCCTTGAAATGTTAACATCATGTGACACAGGGAAGAACAGTAAACCCCTTAATGTTGGCGAGCCTTAAAATTTCGTGGTCTTTAATTTTGCGAAAATCAGTGGCTGCGATGATGTCCTCTGTGACCGATTCGAGAAGAAATAGGGACACGAAGATAAGGGGGTTTACTGGTCATTGGAGAAAAGAGGAAGTCACTTTTGTGTGTATGCAAGAGTAAAACCAACAACAACAATCATGGTGTTGACACTTTGTGACCACATCAGTGTCTATTGAATGATATCAATTTTATTTTAGTTTGTTAAACATTGTTGCCTGTACGTTGTGGGATGTCATCTTCAACACGAGCACTGGTTTTTTTTCTGAAGCAGGCAGCATGAACGCGGGCCGCAGCACAACATAGTTCATTAGCAGGTGGTACCCCAGTTTGAAGGAGGATTCGCACTATACGGGGGAATCACGATTCAATGGTCTACGCCGGGAGCGGACAAGATTTGCTCATTCTAAATGATTTTGGCTAGAAATCAGGGATTTGCGACGAATGTACCCGCATGGTTGAAAGGGCCAGGCAAGTGTTGTGAGCGCTTCGTTTTCTAGCCTCTCAGTCCTGAACCCACTCAGGCACCACATGTGTAGATGTTCCGATAGGCGGGAGCACTTATTTGGAAAATTTTGAATGGCAACTGTTGTTATCGTTATCAGAATTCTTATTATGGTCAAAGGTGGACTGCATATTTGCAATAGTTTTTCTCACACAAAAATATGTCGTACTAAAAATATGTAGTAGAGCCGATGAAAAAAAGAGAATGGCTGGGTGTCCTCTTGCACGTGCTTGTGCATTTCACCCCGCTTTGGACAGATGTGCTCGCTCGAGGCTAATGAGATGCTGAAACGTCATCGAAGGTAGCAGGCGGGCTGGTGGTGGAACAACTGAAGCTTCCCCCTGCCGTTGTCATGCTGTCAGTGAGCGTGTATTTCTATACTCTAACTCAGTTTAACCTGCACAGACCTGAGGAGAATAGGCTTGGCGAGTGGCCTTACTGCTTATGCATTTGGACAGCTGAGGCCCTTCTTAAATCAAGGACATTGTGTATCTTACCTTCAAAAACACATAATTCTGGGGGTGCAAAAGGAATTCTAAGGCATATTTTTGTTTGTTTTGTCCTTTTACGCATCGACTCCTTCAACTTAATGAAGAGACAACCGAGCCTGTTGAAAAATTTAATGCCTGCCAGGTAATTGTTTCGCATTTAGTTAATATATCAGTATTCAGATAGGTATCCCAAGTAATTAGCCGTTGAGGTGCAGTCTCTCTGTAAGTCACTCA
>JABSTQ010005193.1:0-58060 GCA_013358835.2 Ixodes persulcatus
GAGTTTTCACGATATATCGTAAAGCATGTAAAACTCTTTTAATCAAGTTACAAAAAAATCTTGATGTTCAAATTTAATGGCTTGGTGTCACTGATCTAAACACCTTTGCCCTTCCTAGATTTTGCATTTCTGGCACATTCTGCGAACGATGAATGCCTCATTTTGAAAGTGGAGAAGGATTTTTTGCTTTGCAATAAAGAGGACGAAAAATGCAACAAGATTAATCGAGAGGGTCTCTTTGGAATTTCAGCAAATTTATCATACAAGGGAAAGGTAAAATATTTTAATAAATTTGTAGCTCATGTTTTGACAATTATATTTTAATCTATACAATCGCAGTCTGTTGTAAATAGAAGTCATCCGTGCAAGGAAAACTCCTACCATTGAGCTGGAAGCAGGGAGCATTTTTCGTTAAGTGATCATTGACGGTTTTTGATTGCGCCAAACCGCGTACTCATTACAGGCGTAGATGTCCATACATCTACCATTGTTTTCGGAGTCCGGGGAAGCTATCACACAAAACTCATAAGAGGCTTATGAGTGGTAATGTAAGCAAAAATAACTTAGTACGGACCTTTCCCGCTTAATGTTACAGAAATTTCCCTGCTTCATTTTCCTCACGGATTCGTCCCGCTAAGCTTAGGGATGAAATGCTGAGCTGAATTTAGCGGGAGACGTTCTTCTGCTAAATTTATATGTTTTGACGTTATAGTGCAATAATATCATGTGACGTCAGTGTCACGTGAACATAATCAAGTTAGTTGTCACTTATATACAACGGGGATTTCTCATGTAGTCACATGGCCACAATTAACAAATTAAATTTCGCCGCTAAGCTTAGCTACTCATCCATGACGACGATCACACTCCCCAATATCCATTGAAATCTATTACTACATAACATGGTGATGAATTGAAATTGGTAAAAAAAATGTGTTGTAACTTTTGCGGTGTCTGTTGTATTCGTTCTTTTGCGGGGATTTCACAGCTTACAACATAAAGCATACTTTCGAAAGGGGTTCATACCGAACTGTCTTAGTCACGCGGCTCTCGAAAGCGTCAAGGTTTTGCGAGGGTGGCATCACCCGCTCTATTGGGGCGACCTGTTTTTGACTACTAAATAACATGTGTTTGCAGTACATCCTAGAACTTTAAAAGTTCCGCCATAAGACTGCCGAAATCTTCCTCAAGCCCTCCTCACCTAGGAAAGCATGCGTGCACGCTGTTAACTCTTGGTTGATAAAGACATTTTGAGAGCTTGACAACCGAGGTGATATGGTTGCATCCGCTGATAGATTTGCCCGCTAAGTTTTGAGGCACATCTCTGATGAAAACATGCGGATGTCTCGAGTTTCTCAAAGAAGTCTCTAGGCAAACGAGAAGGTACACCATACAATAATTCAGCAGAAGTGCAGTTAGGATCTTGCTTGAACGCGGGCCGAATGCCAAGTAGAACAAAAGGCAGATGATCGACCTAATGAAGGCGGCCGTCTCGTGCCGTGGTCGCCTCCTTGAGCTTACCGTGTGAACGCTCCACCATGACATTTGCCGATGGGTGGTATGCGGCTCTGTGGACATGGTGAATCCCGAGCAGCTGTGAACAAGTACGAGCCCCCAAAAATGTAAATAAAAATAACGACGTTTTTCTAGTCAGTCTAACACTGGCCACCCTTAGCGAAAACTAAGACGTTTGAAATATACCACATTCTAATTTGAGTATATTTGAAGTACAGCTCATAATTGTAAGTAGACAAAAAATATACCGAAAATACACACTTCTTTTTTTTTTACTTAGTTCTAAAATATATTTCTGAAAATAGTTTTAAAATGCCTTTATTTAAACTACGTTTGAAGTCCTCTTCATGCGTTCTGAAATATGTAAATACTAAATTAGTAGGCACAAAATACCTTTTAATTAGATTTCTTAAAATATTAGTTTATTTCATGCAAAATATACTACAACCCTAAAAAAAAGGCAGCGATCAAAAATATGTGCAGAATGCTCTTAAAATACCTAGAAATCATAAATACTGTTCTGTTATACCCTAAGTACGTTTTGACTGCAATAATTTGGTAGTTTGACTTAAACTACCAAAGTATGAAAAGCTTGCCTATCAGAAATTCACTTCAAGCAGATGTGGAGTACATTGAACTGCCTAAATACAACATTTGATTAGTTTGTCAATTGAGTTGTGCAGCATCCCACTGATGAATCAGAGAAGTTTATGTTATTGTTTTTTTTTTTTCTATCAAGAACACACCTGATGAGTTTCTTGCACACCAATCACAAACGGGGTTCGGGAACTTCAACCACAATACTTGCTGATGCTGGAAAGCTTCAGCAAGAGCAGTGAGCAGATATGTTTGGCGCGGAAATGTGTTAGCGCATGCGTTACTTTACTGAATGTGTATACTCGCCATTGTATGTGATGTGAGTAGTGACTTTAATATAGTGACGTTAATGACCGTATTAAATAGTCAACTAGTAAAGAAAAGCAAAATTACTATTTTAAAGTGAAGAAACTAGCTTGACTCGCTTCATCCTGAGTGGTGCTATGCAGAGAAGCAATAACATTTCTTCTAGAAGCCGTTTTTGTGTATATTGTTTTAGCGACTGCGCCAAAGTATTATTATTAGTTGTACCAACGCTTTTTAGTAAGAGATATCGTCCACGAACTTCAAAACACTGTTTCCCATTTGACAGACTCCCTAGGAGAAGATAGAATACTTAGAACCTTAATAAGTGCAGAGCTGGTCACCGGCCAAATGATTACCTTAAATATGTAGGCTATATAAGGCTCTAGAGCAGTCAACGGGAGTGTGATTCAGGTGTCCAGTGCGTCATGGTGTTTGTGTTAATGTTCGTTTCTGATGTGTAGTTGTGGGATGTATTTAGTAGAGTCTTCAAATACTACACAAAAATGCATGTACTAACAAAATAAAAAAATAATAAGTTGTGTAGCCGCTTTTTAGGACACAAATGACGTCTTGAGGGGGAAGGAATTGCATTTTTGGTATATCTAAAATATTTTCTGATCAATATTTATGATATATTTTGAATACGTTACGTGCGTATTTCTAATGCGGACAAAATAATACGGAATGAATACAAAATGAATATTCATATTCAATATATTTCAAATTCGTTTCAAGTACGGCCTCTTTTTGCTAAGGGCACGAAAAGACAATAGAGGTGATATCACAATAGACATTATCGTTTTCCGATAGGCGACATTCTATAGACTAACACGAGTAGGTGACGTAATTTCACGGCGTTGGCGGTACAAAACGGCACGGCGCACGCGAATACGCTTTATGCCCGCCAAATGTGGTATCTGCTCAAGCGCAGCACTATATATCCACTAGGCGAAGCCCGCTCTTTTGTAAATAGCGCGTTGGCGTGTATTTTTTCTGAAGCATAAAGGGAAAGGAATTCATATTGTCACGAATGACAAATGATGAGGCGGCGAAACAGCAGGATCGAACGCTAAGGCGAGACTGACACTTGCCACGCAGAGCCGCTTTTGTACACGCGTGGGCTTCTGGAGCGGTCGGCGTAGATGGTTCTGTGCGTAGAACATTCTAACCTCGAATAAGCAAGACGGTTCTCGAATTTACTGGAACATCACATTACAGTGTCAATACAAATGTGTAGCCGCGGCCAGGAATCGAACCCTGGCCTTCTGCGTGGAAGACAAGCGCGATAACCGTTAGGCAACGGGCGCGCTGCCTATTTTGTCAGCTTCGCTCGCGGCAATATTTGCTTGGGCATATTTTATTTTATTTTTTTCTTCTGAACATAAAACCTTTATTGACATTCACAAAGTACGGAATTTCGAATACCGGAATAATAGTGTATTTCTTTCTCTCTCGTATATCAGAATCAAAACATGCTACAATGGTTAGATCTTTTGTCTTTAAAACGAGTGATCTATCATCGATAGAATGACCACATTTTAATTTGCATTTTAGAGCGCAGCTCTTAGGCGCCCGTTTCAGGCTTGAGCGGCGCCGGCGTCGCCGTCGCCGTTGGCGTAACCGCGCAGACGTTTCCCATAACGTTCCCCATTATGGCGTCACACGTGACCTCACGTGCGACGTCACGAGGGTCCCGCGCGTTGCATTGCGGGAAACGCCCCATGATGCAACGCGGAATCACTCGTGACCCACGCGTATTATTATGGGACCTTTCCCATAATGACCTCACGAGTGACGTCACAAGGGTCCCGCGCGTTGCATTATGAAAAACGTCCCATGATGCAACGCGCGGGTCACTCGTTGCATCATGGGACGTTCTCATAATGACGTCACACGTGACTTCACGCGTAACGTCACGAGTGACGTCACGAGGGCCACAAGTGGCGTCACGAGGGGGAGGCAGGGAGGGGGAGGAGGAGGGGAGGACAATGAGAGAAGGAGGGTTGAAAAGAATGGGGAGAGGGAGGAGGGGAGGAAGAGAAGGAGAGGAGGAGGGGAGGAGGAAGAAGAGAGGAGGAGGAGGGCCTATCCTCCTCTCCGTACCCTCCCCTCCTCCTCCTCAAGAGATGCGCTCTAATTCAGCATTACAGGGAGTTGTAAACGTCTTTAATTGTTTATTCTTGTTTAGTATGCTGACAATGGAATCTATGGATAGACTTGGTCCCAGGTAACAGAAAAAGAGGAGGGTACTCACCCCAAAAAAATCTTAACAAGACACGAGGTCTCTTTTAAAAAAGTAAGTTTCCAAATGTCTTGTTTATACATATATTAGATAATGCGTGCGTTGCAAGTGCTTATATACAAAGCTTCTAACTTTTAATCTGGTTAAAAGAAACAGCGTTTTGATCCACCTGGAAAGGTGTGCCTGCAAACTGTAAAGCACATTGAATTCAAAACAGTAATTACATTTAGCTCAACTAAAGAAAGCGAAATATTTGCAAAATGTTGGCATTTCACAGGCCTTACTGAAAAAAAGTCATGTTTTGGTACTTGCCCATGAAGGTTGCCTGGTTTTCTCCATTCTCAATTCATTGAGGCATTGCGCAGCGTAGTATTCATAATTTTACTAGAAAGGAATGCAAATACTTTTCGTTCACGTTTTAAGCCTGTCATGCTGGCTGCAGTATATGTAAATAAATAAAATAAATAAATAAATAAAAATCTATGTACTTTTCACACCACCACAAAACTCGTTTTTTATATATTAATGATGTGAGTGCGATACAAATGGGAGAAGAATAGGCTGAACATCGCAACGATGCAGTGTTTCTGCCTTTGTAATGCCTTAATGGACGTTTATTAAATAAAACTATGTTTTCCTTTTTAACACAGCTTGCCTAGTTCCAAGCATCTATATCACGAAGAGGCAGCCAAGGCAGACATAAATTGCCTACGTTGGCTCATAAGCCTCCGAATTAGATCCTGGTTCTTTGTAATATTTCAGTCCGCACTGCCTCTTATAAGCCAATTCAGAAGCGACGAGCGACGTTATAGTAAGCCATGCACTGTCGTTCTTGCACTGTCAGTGACGTGTTACTGCGAACAGTATGAGCGGGAACGCCGGAGCGCGCGGCCTTCAATACGTGCTGCGCTACCTCGAGGCTGATAAAACTGTGGAGCGGAAAGGGGGCTGAGAGAATGTGCGATCACTCCCATGTGCACACCAAATACTTTACCATGGGGAATACATCTCACTCCGGGGAAGTACAATAGCGTTTGCAAGGTCCGGTTTCGCGTTTAAACGACTGGATGCGTCACAACGTTGGTGTTCTTCCCCAACGCTGCGACGCTATTGTTTTTTTGTGAGGCGATGCGTTTTACACTGTATCCGCTAGCGTGAGATTCCATTAATTTTTCGAACAAAGGATTTCTTTTTTATGTATCGTTATTATGACTAGTATCACCATCAGACTTTTCTGAACTAAAAAACCGCCAAACAAATTGTACCTCAGGTTCCGATTGCATGCTCCTCTACCCAAAAAGATGGCAGGCCTTTGTTAAACGATGGCATCCATTCTAGTGGCTAAAAGGTGGGAATATGCTCCCATATCACGTTCGTTAGGTTAACATGAATGTTTGTTAGGAAACGCGATTTTAATATTTTTAAGCTATGTGGCAGTTTTATTTTGAGAAAACAAGTCATGAATAGAAGGTATCGATTGTTGTGATTGATGAAAGAAATATAGCACAATGTGTGACCTAAATATGTGCTCACCCTTGATGCGGCATCATAGCTGCAAGCAGGTAAGCGCATCAGACTCGCACTTCGTTAGTCAATTTGTATCTTAGAATATATATAACATGTTTAAAATTGCAGAAAGTGCTTATACTAAGAAAGAAACCAGCCTAAATAAGTTTCTTTGCGTTTTCTAAAAAGAAATACCATAAATCTTTTTTACTTTGGAGAAAATAGTTTAGTGTGTTATTTGTTTGAGACGTTACTAAGAATGTCTGCTACAAAATAAAGAAAAAACAAAAGCTGATAGCACAAAAAGAAACATTATTTACTAAGAAATTATGTCCAGCTGTTTCTCCTGAGCCCTCTGAATATCTAATTAACCACAATAATAGGCACTTAATTATTAGCCCCTGATAGTAATGGGCAGTAATTTAAGCGAAAAATTGTTTTTAAACGACGTCAATTGTTTACAGTCCTACAGTTTGAATAGCTATTCTAATTTGTACTCGATTTCTCTCTTAGTCTGAAGTAAAAAAAAAGCCAAGTAGCGAAGAAAAAGTATTTACGCCTATTCAAGTGGTAGACTACAAGGAGGAAGTCACCACGCCAGAGGTACGCAGGTACTTTCTTCCAATGTTTTGTTTGTGAGATTCTCGATACAAGGTGAATTCCGTTGTTGTATTGATAAGTAACTTATTTTTAACAATAAATAGTTCCCTTTTTATATTGAAGCATTTCGTGATTTATATATATATTTTTTTTTGCATCGTGTCAATGCAACATGGTAATCCCAGTGTTGCTTCTCATGACCTCGTATCACAATATTTGTTATTGTTGTCACAACCACGTCTAGAAGTCTCATTATTATTGTATTAATTTTTAAGTAAAGCAATATATATGTACGTCTAGCGAATTAGACTTTCATCGCAGCTCACCTCTCATACATTATAGCCACCAAACGCCCGCGTTTCTCAAAGTTTTAAAAGTATTTTGAAAATTCTCCGAACTTCCGAATAAAAAATAAGTATTACGCACACCAAGGCGTGTAAGAAGAAACAGATAGGCATTTTAATAAGGTGTACTTTTTACAAGTTGCCGGATACGGTTCTAACAGTTATAAACATAGTGGCACTCCCCCCCCCTCCCTTAATTAGAAGCTCACATGATACCATATAAACTCAAATCCGGAACTAGGATTGAGTGACTAGCCCACTCACATACAAAGATTGGGCTACACTGACCTTGTACTGAACATACGTCAGGAACTACATGGGCCGTGGCACATGCGCATCACAGTCCGTACCTGTGATACACCTTTTCGAAAAATATAAAGCTGCGAATAAACATTTAACACAGCAAAAAAGTGGTTGCGTAGTGTAGGTCTATCACTCAATAGTTTGTGTATGTGCTATGACTCCGTACAATTTCACCAGAAACATTCTTTTTATCAACAATGTGGGTGTGCACACGCCAGTTATGTGTGATTCTATTATTATTCGATTTAAAGAGCCCGTTCTTGCTGGTTGCATATATTCCTGTAAAACCTATGCGTCACATATAAAAAAAATATGGACACCCATAAATAGGGTATACAATAAATTTGAAAAAGGGCAAACATGTTTGTTATAACCGTTTTTTAATATAATGTTATGCGCATGTGGCTAACGCGTAGTCGTTCAGCTGTGACTTCTTTATGAATTAAAACAAGACACCGAGATCTGTACCATTGCTCCGAAGGCTACGTTCGTGTTTTATATTCCATTCTTTTCTCTGATAATTTCTGCTTTTCTCTCTTCTTTTTTTTATTGTCAGTTTCAATTCAAGGCAGTAGTTCCGAATCCGTGCTTTAATGAACTTGACAGGACACACCCTCCGAATCAAGAGAAGTCGTACGCGATATGTTTCGGCGTTTGGTGCTAAAAAAGTGGCGAGAGGTCGGCGCAGATATTCAGGAATCAAAAAGTGAAGCCTCAAGAATTATAATTTATATTTTAATGATTTTTAAAAATTCACATTCTATGAAACTACATAATATTTTTTTTTGCATTGAATGTACACAACCCAACAATGTTAGCAAAAACACAACATTAGCGTTTCTTTGCCAATCTGTAATCGCAAACTGAAGTTTATCCATCTGGCCGTTTCCCAGATGAAGATGCGCCACAAAAGCCTATTAAAAACCGCAGTTTTCATATCTAATCATAAAAGCAGCCTATCACTTGTTCTTTTTAACTGTGTGGTGAGTGTAAATGCTTTGTTCGAATAATTTATTGCAGAAAGGTGATTCAGACTTCAAGCAAGACGTCCGCCTTAAAAACTACTACGAGGTCGATTTTTCTGAACCAGGAGTTGAAGTTTTCGAAAAGCACCCCTGCCTCCAACGCTACAATTCAACGTTATATACTCTTGCATTTGAAGGTATTAGCCTTAATCCCAATATATTATATTCGCATTTATATTTCTGTTCATTATAACGGTATAAAAAATAATCTTGCAAGTTAGAAAACTTGAGACTCAAAGCTTTGAGAGGAGTTAAAGGAAACAAAAGTGCATCTTGTCTTTGTTTTTCTGGGACGTGGGGTTTTAGAGCTTTTAAAATTCGTCTTCTGGCCTGCTTGTTTATTCTGCACCCTACATTGAGAAGCCTCTGCCAAATTAGAGCTTTCAAGCTCACATTTTATTTATTTATTTATTTATCTTCCAATATCTCTAAATAAGATCTATTCATCGTTAATTTAATAATTTTGGCCTTCTCTTGATGGCCATTACAGGAGAGGATGATAGATACTTTTTCATTTGCAACAATCATGTAACGAACAAAATATACTGAGACCATTGCCCAAGCCATCACTTCAAAAGAGTCCTGAATTAACCAGTGATCTATCAAATTCAAGTAAAGTACAATTTAATACTAATGTGACTAACACAACGTGCCTCTTTTATTAAGTTTTCATCTTTGTTATAAAGTAAGTTGTATACGTTCTTGACTATAGATACCGGGGACTATTACAATTCCGAGTTTTAGACTCAAGAATTTGTGACTCTACAAATAAAAATTATACTTTTTAGTATCACAATATGTACAGCTTTTTCTGTTTCTCCACTCTACAAAACGTATTTCCCGGTTTTGGAATCTCGATACATTTAGAAATTAAACATTTTTAGTTTGAGAATTCGAAAGAGATGTCTTTGCTCCGAGTGGTTCAAACAAAATATCCGGTTTTAAAGTATGTCAGGTATTGGACAATTAAACAGAATCGTACAACGTGAAGCATAACGAGTAGCGCTTAACTTTTATCTCGTTACATTTTATCGGTAACGAGGTAACGACCAAGTTCCTTGGGAGACAAAAACGTTAGTACCACTAACGTTTTTTTATTTATATAATTTTTATGGAGTAAAGAGTAATACAATTAAGCTACTATTGGAGGGGAAAGTGTAGAACCTACGGTGTTAGAAGACAATGACATAAATGACGAGGATAGGACGACACATCTCTAATTTAGCTTTCCCTCCAGTTTGATCATCTGACATCTACGCAGAGAAGTTTCGAGATTGTCCCCTCGGTTCCTAAATTTATGGGTTAAGCTGTTGTACCTTACAGGAGCTCGCCTGCACTCTGTCTTTGACCGAGTTTGGACCCCCATTTAAAAAAAAAAAACTGAAAATAAATATATATATATATATATTTACATTTTGGATAGGACACGCTTGTCAAAAAAATGAATTTTAAGCGATAAAAACAACTCAGAGCAATATTGACGGCGCGAGACGCGATTTAGTCGGTAGTCACTTCCTTTTCACTTGTTTTCTCTCTCGGCATTTCGGGCGCGTGGAGGAGAGGTGGATCGGCCTCACCTTCACGTTGAGGTGGAAAGAGCAAACGATCGATATGGTCAGTCCGAAATGACCCGTGGCGTCATGAACTTTGCGCCCAGAATTTCAAATAAATCTCTGGCCTTCCTTTATGCCCTAAAAGTGTTTTTTTTTTTTTTTTTCGCGTAAAATGTATTTTATGATACGCGTGTCCCGACCAGACAGTTTAAAAAAAAGTGTTTTCTTTTCAGGGGCCCTTTGAGTGTAGAATACTCTCGCGCAAATGAAGCTAGACAGGGCATATACATGAAGGATGAAAGAAAATGCCCCAAGGGCTTAACTGAAATAATCTTGTGTTTGTTTGTTGAACGCTTTTTAGGAAGGACGGAACTATTTACCAATATAGATTTCGGTGATAACTGTAGTTAGGCTCTCAAACTTCACACACATGTATTTGTTTCTATCGCATTTCCGCCTCGAAGTTTACAGGCCCGTAATGGTGGCAGAATCGGGTTGGTTAACTTATGTTCACGTTCCGCTCCAGAACTAACTAAATGCAGTTACTCGTTAGTTCAGTATATAAAGTAATGACAATACGTTACTCGTTTCTTCTCTCGAAAAGTTGTTATTCATAAAAAAAGTAACTAGATATATGTAAGATATTCGTGACGGGTTACGTGGAAGCCAAATTTTAAAAGGAGAGTGGTGTCATATCGGATCTTTGCTTACGCTCTTGCTAGTTCGTGCAAGCTTATCCACCTGAAAACTCTTGCTGGGACTTTTTATCCTGTTAGTAAACTGAGGCTGTGATCTCTCTCGCCCTAGCCTCAAACTACATTCCCGAACAACCTTTCCCAATCAGTCAGCACTGGAAGAAATGACAATCAATTCTGGCTATTAAACAGTCACCCCCGCGTGTGAATTAACAGAACTGTCGCATAGACCGCTCCAGGCTACTTTCATACGTAGCATACCTTGACTTAAATTCAAATCAGCTGCAGATCGCGTTTTAAAGTTGACTTCGCACAAAAACAATCAAACAAGACTTTGCTCCGCTCTTCCCATCTCCCGTTTGGTTCTTTTTATTTGCCGCGTAGAATTGAAAAGAAGGCATTTCAGTTCATTTATGTTATTTTGAGTTGACAGCTATGTTTGTCGTCCCTTGTCCTGAATTCGTTTTATTCCAATTAACACGCAAGTTCAAACTTTTAGGCATAGATATAAGTCCTCTGCAGAAAAAAATAACGCTGTTCTGTGAGCAAATGAAATTTCTTGATCCCGTACTTAAACTCCTGCTAATGTTTTAAGTACCCTAAAAGATGTTGAAAACATTTTTGGTTTGTTCTAGACCCACATTTAAGGTTGGATGTGTAAAACCGTTTAGCTGCTGTGATAAACGCTGTTAGTGATTAGTTTAAAACACCGTATTAGTGATGTAGTTATTAAAGGTTGTGTGTTTAATATCAATATCGAACAAACTTTCAACAAAAAGGCTAAACGTATTTCAGCTCATACACTGTTTCTCACCTACAAGTAGTTCAGTCAAACCTGCTATACCATTCATACCATGTCTTACTTATTTTGAAGTGAATTAAATAGAAATTTTGTTCATAATCAATCTCCTTCACGATGACATAGAATTCTTGTTTTCTAAATATTTTTTTTCAATTTCTTTTATTCTAGGTCCTGGAGTGGTCGATAAGAATAAAGCGCGCTTTCTGCCACAGTTAAGGAGAGCTATAGAAAATGTCTGCCATCCCGAAACAATGCTGAGGTTCGAGCTTGTCGACGTAAGAATAATGTTTTGCTTCTTGATGGACTGTGACAGTTGATCAGTAATTCAATATTAATAGGGGAAGTGCAACATTAGGAACGTTGAAAGAGCTTGCAGCATTTACATTTGTATTTTTGATCTTTGCACAGGTGAAAGAAAACGCGCCACCTTACCCCCCCCCCCCCCAATACTGTGCTTTCGCTTATAGCGGATTCCACTCGTCGTTTTGGCGCGCTTCGGGACCGACTTTTTTTAAACGCGCGTCGCCACTGGTCGTTTTTGATCAACCCGGATGTCCTCCGCTCGTCGTTTTGGAGCAGCGCTGATTCTGGATCTCGGTTCGCAGCGTCCAGATCTCGATCCGCCGATTTTCCCGGAGCCAAGCGGAGGCCGATCTCTGGGGGAACGTGGCTTTCTGCATAGCCGAGCTTCATGGGAACGGCGGTCGACCAACGGCGGCTCCGAATATGCATGCGCTTTACGGAAATGACGAGAGCCCAGCGCGATGGGGATGCCGGGAAGGCAATCGGCCACTCCCGGAGGCGTGTCGTCTTCTGCTGGTGGAGTCGGAGCCGCGGTGGCTCCGCACGGATCGCGAGCTTCGTAGCGGATTTAGGCTAGTGATACAAAACAAGCAGCGGAATTTGCTATAAGTAGTCGCAAAGAAAAAAGCGCATTTTCCTCCGATCTGCAGCCACTTGTGGTGGTCGTCGGAACTACGGTGTGACGTCACTAGGAGCAAACAAGTTTGCGTGGCGCCATCTAACGGAGGTCAAGAAAAACCATTTCCTCTCCGTCGCTACCCTCCCTACCTGTCACGTGGCGAACCGTCTGGTTCGAGTACTGCGCTCTGTTGTACGTAGACGAATTGAACATTTAAAGGTCGACAATCGCTGAGGGAGGGCTGGGGGGCGTATTGGAATTTGCTTATTTATTTATTTAAATATCTTACACACCCTCAAGGGACAATATGTAAGGCGGGGGGGGGGGGGGTGCAAAGCAGAATAAATCGAAAATACTAAGCACAAAAACACACCCAAATCAACCATACTTAAGTACACATTCATCAAAGACCCAAAGAAGTAGTTACATCTTGGCGAAAAAGAACTTGAATACTTTGACAAACAGTGTTGTCTGCCAGGTCGTTCCAGTTAGCAATGGCGGATGGCAAAAACGAGCATAAAAACAAGGATGACTTACAAGAATTAAGTTTAATCTTACATGAGTTATCGATGCGGACTGAAACATAGAACGGTTGAAAGAGAAGTGATGAGTGAGGTTATAGCGAGTATTACATTTTATGAAGAAGACATAGCTTCGATAGCCTGCGCCGTGTCTGAAGTGAATGAAGGGCAGCTCGAGTTTTTAAGGTCAGTTATACTGGTATGACGTGAGTGATCAGAAAAAATGAAACGAACGGCTTGGTTTTGAGGTGCTTCCAGTGAGGCAGATCAGTAATCATAATGAGGGTTCCAAATGCTGCAAGCCTATTCCAGGATCGGTCAAACAAGCGTGAGGTATGTTAATCGTTTAAGAGAATATGGGGCATAATTAAGGTGGCGTTTTAAGTAACCGAGACTATGGTTTGCTTTTGAAAGAATGTAATTAATACGCATGTTTCATGATAGTTCGGAGGTTAGGTGAACTCCTAGGTATTTGTAAGATTGAACTAAATCTAACGAGGTATTTTGAATATGATATTGACTAGGGTACAAACAAGAATTATTAGGGCGACTGAAACGAACGTGCTTGCATTTAGAAGTGTTCAAAATCATGAGTTCGTTAGTACACTCTGAGCTGATATTTAGTAAGTCATCTTGAAGGACAGGAGAATCTGATGGGTTACTAATCCGACGATATATAACGCAGTCAATGGTGAAAAGACGAATTTGTGAGGTCAGGGAGTTGGGTAAATCGTTTATATATATAGAAAACAGAAGCGAGCCCAGCACCCTACCCTGAGGAATACCGGAGGTGACGGGAACAGGATTTGAACGATGGTTGTTTGCGTTAGTGTACTGGGTCCTGTTATGTAAAAAGTCTTTAATCTATTTAATACATGCGGTTCAATATTTAGTGCAGATAGTTTCGACAGCAAACGCTAATGAGGAACGCTATCAAAGGCCTTAGAAAAGTCGAGAAAAATAGCATCAGTAACCTGATTGCTGTCCACATTAGTCTGAATATGATGTAAAAAGACCAGCTAGCTGTGTTTCACAGGACAGTCCTTTTCTACAACCATGTTGACGATGGGAAAATAAATTATTGTTCTCAAGAAAAGTAACAAGGTTAGAATAGATTATGTGTTCAGGTAATTTACATGAGACACTGGTTATAGATATTGGCCTGTAGTCATTAGCAGATAACTTATCACCACCCTTGAAGACAGAAACGAACCCCCCCCCCCCCCCATTTGCCACTCATTGGGCAGCTTACCCTCTATTAATGACTGTGAAAATATTTCGGAAAATAAAACACAGCTAACGTCTTTAGTTCACGTCAATAATTTCGAGCTAATGCCGTCTTCACCAGCGGATGTAGAAAGTTTAGAGTTGTTAATAAGGTTAAGAACACCGTCCGGTCTAATGTTTACGTTAGGCATGTTATTGTTTATATGCGTAGGAAAGGGAGGCAGTGCCCTCAGTGGCTCCTGTGTAAGCATGGCACCAAAAGTCGTATTTAACAGCGAAGCACACCCTTCCTCAGATACAATGTTCCCGTTATAAGTTAACTAAAGCGCGGCATTGGCTTTAGGATTAACCACATTCCAAAATTTTCTTGGGTTTTTCAAAAAAAGTGACGGCAAATCTTGATTAAAATATTTTCTACGAGCTTCCCGACTCTTCCTCTCATACAAACGATGGCACCTCTTATAACTCGCACAGTCAGAATGGAAGCGGCTTCGTTTGGCTTTCCTGAAACGACGCTTTTAGAGTTACCACCCAAGACGGCGGGGACACAATGGCTGGCGAGAGTTGCGATGATACACAACAACTTTGTGGGCAAAAAGAACACAGCGTACGCGCTAAAGGCGTCGATCCGTGGCAGTTTAATCGAGCTTAGAAGCTCACGCGAGGACGGCCGATTTCGGTAGGAAATCTTCGAGGCGAGGCATCCCTGTACGCGTGAACACTTAGGGGGAGGGGGGGGGGGGGGCTATCTAAGCCTCAGCCCCCCCCCCCCCCCCTCCCTTCTCTCTCCCTTTCTCTTCCTTCCGCGGAATTCAAAGGAACGTGTCGAGTCAGAAAAAACATTGAGTTGATTTAGTGGCTTTCGATGATCCTGAGAAAGTTTCTACTTAAAACCATAACTATAAATTCACTAATTAAAAAGTTCAATTTTCGACAGTAATGAATAAACCGATAACGCACACCGTTATTAATTTTCCCAAATGGGCCCTTTGGTACGAGATCAATACAACATTGCTTTTTTTTTCTGTGTGATGCGTACTTTTCGCAGGAGCGATTTGGCTCACGTTTTGAGAAACACCCTGTAGAGTCTTTCGCAGAGTTTATTTCGTAATTAAATTATAATTTTTGTAGCGAACGCTTGATGTTGTGCAGATCCCTAGGAGATCAAGCAGCATAGTGAATTTCAAGACATATCGCGTATATATTATCTAGTTGTCGATGCGGGATGTCTTCTTAATTGAGAGACTCATTGATTTATGAACACGCACTCTTGATGACATCTCGTTTTCCTTTATTTTTAGTTGCTGAGTCCGGAGAAGATATCTGAGAAAATAGTGTACCTGAGAATCCTTGAACCGTTCGATGAGAAGGGAAAATCGACTGACGAGTTTGTTTCAAAGATTACAGAAATCGTCAACAAGGAAGAGTTCGCAGTATGCTTCATAGGTTTCACGATGACTTTAAATGAAAAAGTAAGTATGAGGTTCATGCTCTTCCGTTCGATATGATACTTGATAAAAAATATCAAAGGTACTTTCAAAACTCGTCTTTCAAGTCTTACAGCAGTCACCATGGCTCCATAAATAGAATCAATCCTAAAAGGCTAAATCTCTGCTTCATTACTTCAAAACGGGTTAATTAGAACAAATTAATTGATAAAAGTAATTTAAAATATTTTTTTGAGCCATTCTTACATATTTATTTTTGTTTACTTTAGTGAAATATCAAAAAACAAAGTCCTCACGTTTACTTTCTTTGTGATGGGAATATGTCGAATCAATATTTCTTGATCACTTATGCGTTTATATCATCTAGTGCCCACTGCTGCGATCAGCGGTGAACAGGTCACGCTTTGCGCTGCATTTGGCAAATTTCATTTCTTGTGGATACAGTAAACACAAGCGGGCCATCATTTCCATCACCCGCGCTCCGGCCATAAGCGGAACGCACTTCCAAGGTGATCGAACGCGCATTGTGAACGTCTTACAGTGTCGTAAATTGCATTATTGAAGTCCGTTGTTCGAGACAAAGAGAAAATGGGGCAACTCGTAAAGAGAGGAACATATGTTTAAAAATTAAATTTTCTTTTTTTTTCTTTTTTTTAGTTTACGGTGTGAACAGGACTCTAAGATCTTACTGGCTTTCCTCATGGGGAGGTTTATTTTCGCGTTTGTGGCAAGCTTTTCTGGTACGTGTACAACTCCAGACATGGTTTCGCTGTATGAGCACTTGCGATAGAAAAGCAGGTTTCAAGGCAAGGAATGCGTCCCAGTTCTAGCTCACGTTTCCAATTTTCGTTGATCTAAAAGTTAAAGGTAACGGAATATATATCTACTCAGTCCTCCGCAAGTGCTGAACTAAAACCCTTTATGGGCGGTATTCACTGGAGGCCACGTTGTTACGGAGGACAAGAACAGTAGCCGCGAAAATCCTACTTCAAACTGAAAGCTTAATGGGCGAATTTGTGCCAAACAAAATAAACAACGAGCGTTGAGACAGCAGAAAAATGGGTGGCGATTTGGCGGCGTAACAGCAAGCGACAGCGAGACTAACTCGACGAGGTCCCGCGCAGCTACTTATCTAGTGTGCTTCAGCACCTAAAAAATCGGTACAGAAGGTTCGAGCGTGAAGCGTTCGAGGTGAAAATTAACAGGCACTTTTTAGAACAATAAATTAGGACAAAATTATAAAAGTATTATATAATACGAAATTATATAAACACGAATCTTCTAGACATCCGTGATCGAGCTTTGCTTGCTTGGTCCTGCGGGGCAATATTGGCACCCTGCAGATCTAACTCAGTGCTGGTACGTGTGCCTCACGCAGCGGCGTCGCGCGTACTCATCGGGAAGCGACCTCGGCAGTCGCAACTCGATCGCAGTGGTACACGGGTGAATGTTGCAAGGTCGGCATGCCTGCTTGGGCTACCACATTGGCGGAAGCGCGGAAGCAGCGTGAGCCGGCGGTGGAGCTCTACCGCTCTCTCTGCGCTGACTCAAAAGTGGCCGCGCGTGGCGCTTCTCGCTGTGCGATCGGTAGTGGCTTCTAGCGGACGCAGGGTGCCCATATAAGTACACTGTTCACTAGGCATGCTCAGAACGAGCTCAGACATATGCGAGCAGAAACTGAAGGAGATGAGGAGAAGAGACCGCACGGGGAAGTCAGAACATCGAGCTCTTGTTGGAACGACTTGTGACTAGACGCTTTTCAATACCGCAATTCCAAAAGGATCCATAAAACCTATATTAATAAGTCATTTAACTCTTTTTTTTGTTCAATCAACTTAGCATTATGATTTTACCCTCACCTAATTCGCAACTTTCAGCGATGGTGGTACAGCTGTGTGAGAGTCCCGCTCCCTAGCTCCTGAATTATCGGCTTCGCAGTAAAGGTGCTTGCCTACACCTTCCTGGCGTGACAAAAAAAAACAACAACTAAGGCTCTAATAGTGCTGGTATAAAGTAAAACTGGAATTAATTACGCGTAGCTGACCCCGCCTTGTACTGCTGTCCGATGACTATCATTCAGATGACAGAAATTTTAGAGCGCAGCTTTTAGGGGCCCGTTTCCGCGTTTCGCGGCGTCGCCACCGGCGTGACAACATCGCTAAATTTAGCGAGAAATTGAATTCGTGTTGAGGTCACGTGACGTAAATGTTCCCGCTAAATCTAACGAAGAAACTGAATTTGTTCATGGGTGACGTGACACGGTCATGTGATGTCAATCTCCTCGCTGAATTCAGCGGGGAAAATTCCCTGCTAAATTTAGCGGGGAAACTTCTCTTTCCCCTCCTTCTTGTCCTCCCCTCTCCTCGGTGGGAACAAAACGCTAACGCCTCGCTCGTTTTGCTCCCGGAGAGCTTTATTTTAGTGTTTGGTGCAAGTTTTTTCAGGCGCGTGTGAAACTCACGACTTTTGAACATGGGTGTGGTGCATGCGCGCTTGCGCTAGAAAAGCAGGTTCCAAGGCAAGGAATGCGTCCCAGTTCCAGCTCGCCTTTGTAGTCATCGTTGTCCTGTAAACTTAAAGCTAATGCAATGAAGCTACTTAGTCCGCTGCGTATGCTCAACTAAAATCCAGTTTAGGCGGTATTCGATGGACGCCATATTTAAGTGCACCACTCTTCACTGGGCGCGGTCAGAACGAGCTCCCACCTATGCGGGCGGAAAAAGAAGGAGAGGAGGAGACCAGAGCACCCGGGGACGTCAAACATCGAGCTCTGGTTAGAACGATTTGTGAATAGACACCTTTAGAATTCAGCAATTCCAATGTGACCCCTAAAACCAATATTTAAAAAGTTAATCAACAAAATTGTGTTAATCAGTGAACTTAGCATGATGATTATCAAATCTACTAATATCCGCTGAGCCTAATAAATACATGTTAAAAACATAACTCGACTAACCCTCACCCCCTATTTAAAAAATAAAAGAAACCTGTTCGAATTAAAATAAAACACCCGGTGTATTCCAAAACCATAAGGAGGCGGCTGTGTGGCACATATAATTATTGTCCACGATAGGGAGATCGGTGGCCGAGTGTGTTAGCGCCCCGAAGCTAGTACCATGTGAAGCTGAAGCTAGCCCTACAAAGCACGGGACATCTGGCCAGCCGGGTGTAGCCCGAAACCACCCATTCCCATTTTAACCCATCCCGTTTTGAGCCATTCCCGAAACGACTTTCCCGTTTGTACCCGTCCCGTTTCGACCCATTCCCGAATCTCCCGTCCTATATGGAAATGTTTCGTTTCAACCCGTTCCCGAGACGCCCTTTCTATTTGAACTACTAGCTGAAACACCCTTTACGTTCGAGCCCGTTCCGTTTCAACCCATTCGTATAAAGCCCCGCACATCTCAACCGCTTCGCAAAAATTCTACATCGTTCTAACCCTGCTTTGCGCACCTTTTCTCCTTAAGAATATGTTCCGAAATGATGTTAATGCAATTAATGCAAAAGTGCAGGCGAGCTACTTAGTTATGTTGTGAAATATTTTGCTTATCAATGAATTCTTAAAATATACAACAATTTGAGACAGGCTTCAACGAAATATATATCTACTTAAAGTACTTAATATGTTTCTTTCAAGATGGTCCCTAAAATGTGCAAATACAAAACGAATTGCATACACTGCGCGAAAACGTTTACGCGAACAAGATGTTGACACTTTTTCAAATTTTACTTTGAAATGGTATTAGAAGGTGCCAAATTGTACCGCTTATTATGCTAATGACCCAGATGAGCACTTTCAAAGACTCTAATACTATTGATGGAAGTCTTTTGATTCTTTGAGACAAACAGCGTAAACCAAATATCGCTTGTTCGCGCTAACAGTATCACGCTCTGTACAATAATGAAGTCTTAGAATAGAATAGTTTTATTTCCAATACATACATTTTCAAAAAGTACAATGATGAGCCGGTGTAAGCCTCAAGGGCTCGTTTACCTTCAGGTCATATGCCATAACATAGGCATATGACTTTGAGGATGCAAAAATTAGCGTTGCCTTAGGTTTTTTATCGCGACGCTTTTTTTAGATTACACAAAGCGCTTGCGTACGTTCTAAAACCTCCTTATAGTGAACGTGATATTTTGAAGAGTGACAAATCATAAAGGTTGGCAGACGTATGATTGCGACTTCATTTCCTTACGAGTCCAAACACAGAACCCTCGCGCGCAAAGGAAAAAAATTATAAACCAGAAAATGCTATCGCCTTGGTTGAGAAAGTCGAGCAGGAAAATCGCGCCATCAGAAAGGCACGGCACCACCATTTGCAAGCTGCTGCAGAGGTATCCTTGTCAAGGCCTCATCTTGTTTGATCAGATCGATGAAGCTGTAAATGTTCGGGTGAGCCCTCCCTGATACAGCGTTTACCATACCGTGCCAGGTCTGCAAGGTTGTTTCGGGAGAGGGAGAAGTGAGGTGAGCAAGGAGGACAGACATTGGACACTTGAACCTAATTAACTGTTAACAAACAATCCAAACGAACCGACCCAACTGATAAAGAACGATGGCCGAAGCGGGAAGGTTGTTTCGGGATAGGGCGAAATGAGAAAGGATGAAACGAGAAAGCTGTCTTGAGACGGGTCGAAATGGGAAGGTACAAACGAAATGTTGAATTGGGAATGGGTGGAAACAGGAACCACCCGGCCAACAATACCTCTATTTCCTGTGGTTAGGGATCTGATCCTATAATAAAAATAAATAACTGTTTTCACTCACTCACTCCTTTTATTTGTGCAACTTACCAACATACGTTCGTTTAAGTACATGCAGCAGTGCGTACACGTTAATTAAATAACCCGACTTATAATCGCCAACAGGCTTCTTGCTTAGTAATTCGTTCTCGGTGATCTTATCGGCATTCTCTACTGAACGATTACAGAAAGCTCCGGACGTGCCACGCCCTGCGTCTCTTTAAGCAGCCGGAGAGTATAGCAGTCGCACTTTGCAAGCTGAAGTCACATCCACATCGTGAACTAGTGTTGCATAGAAATAAGGGTTGTGGTGCAGGCTAGCTGATAAACGTTCATACTTAAAACAAACAAAACGGAGACAAGTGAAAAGAAAGGGACACACAGTATGATAGTGATTCCATACCCCAAAGGACCTTGCGATTTCTAAGAACAGAAAGTTTCATTTGGTTTGATGTCCGTCGTGGCCTCTGAAATGCCTTCCTGTTTTTTTTTTGTTTTTTTCTGTTTTTTTAGTTGTTAAAATATTTACAATTTTCAACTTTAAATTTCATTCTAACAAAAGAAAGTCTTGCTTGTACAAAGTACGTACACCAAACTACGTATGCTTAAACAATTATCTTCGTTATATGTCCAGAGGTGTTTCGCCCAGCCCTCGCACGTTTTGCTGCTTTCCGCTTATACTTCTCACATGTTGCCACGCGTGTCGGCGAGCGAGTGCGTGCGTGGCCGAATGGTTACCGCGCTTGGTCATTGCGCGGAGGCTCCTGGTTCGTTTCCAGGGAGCGGACTCCTCTTTTATTTATTTTTTCAACTTGACATTCTTGTATGTTCGAGAACCTTGCCGTCTGATTGCGGTACGAATGTTCTACGCGCCGAACGTTCAACACCGAGTGCTCCAGACACCCACGCTGGTACAAAAGGTGCTCAACGTGGCGGTCCGGAGTCTGTCTCGCTCTTGCGCTCGATCGTGCTACTCCGCCGAACTTCGACGCCAACGACGCTACCGTTTCGGATTTTTTTGGGGAGGGGCACAAGTTCGTTTTTATTAAACGTGTAGTTTCCGTGTAGTTCCCCGTTCTGCCTGTCATTTGTGACAATATGCTCCGCACGCCCTCTCGTCGACATACTCCGGCAGTGTCTGGCTGAGTATTGCGTGAGAAAATTACTTTTAAAACTGTAGACTTTTAATGCAGACGTGAAATGCTCTTAACAAAGTGCCGAATAATAAGCCTACTACTAGCAGCAAATATGAAAAATTCATTCTAATTCACTGAAGTCTACGCACCTAGGAAACCTTAATGTTATGTCAATTCCTTCTCGTTTCTAAAAAAAAAAAAATTAAAAACACGTTTATTCATTAATTGAGGCAGACTTCTCTCTCTTTGGCTAAACCAGCAAGCTTACGACCAATTAGAGACAATCATTGAGATAATAGCAATCAGACTCAAATAGACCGCACCGCGATAATCCTTATGTGAACCAGATTGTGAATGCTGGTATTTAAGACAAACCTTGTCAGTGACATTATATCATTCTAGAACTTCAAAACAATAAATATTCAAGACGCCGTACGAGAATGTTATTGGGCTGTTATACTTATATTACGAGTGAAAGCATTTGGACTTATAATAACTAAATCGCAATGAAACCGTAAAGTATGCCTGCAATAACACCAATCAATATTTATTATTTTTTTCAGTTAATGCAATGGATAGCAATAAACGGCTCGTTCGTCCAACAAAACCCTGAAACACCCGTGACTACTCCAAGCAGCGGAAGTAAAAAAAATAATAAAATTGAAAAATGCTCTGCATAAAAGTGCGTGTAAGCTTGTTTTAATGAAATAATAAAACATTGCCTCATTTTTTTTATTTTTATTTGTGTGAGTAAAAATACGATATATTTAGATGTTTGTCACACTGACAGAGTTCTAGGACCCTAAATTCGTCAAACACAAAGTTGGAGACGAAAGTTCGCGGAACGCGCCGATTGGACGTCGGCGAAAAAAGCGCGAAGTCATCGTCGTGACAGGCCAATCGGTGTGCTCCGTCAATTTTGGTCCCAACTTTGTGTTTGACGAGTTTAGAGGCCCTAGTTTCACGGTAAGTACGGACGTAGGGGACGTCACAAAACAAAGCGTTCTTGATACGTCTTGTGTTTCTCCCCTCTTTGTCGCCTCCGTCATGGGTTTTAGAATTGTTTACGTTAACCAGCTCGTCTGCCTTATTACATTATCTACGTACTATCGCGGACAATATGAGCTGAAACTGCGCTCCGGCCAGTGCACGGTACTACCTGCGCCGCCTGTCGCCTTGCTCCGCACACATGGCGCACCCTGAGTCCAAGATAAATTCTCACTTGCGCTCGCTGCGCCACTGCGCTGTTCCGGCTGTCTGCAAGCGAGACGGCGGGTGAGACAGCGGGCATGTGTGGTAGGGCGGCGGGGGGACCAAAATATTACACTTGTTGTCCCTCGTTTGGAATTGATTTACTTTACTCTATCGCGCAGAATCCCGTAGAAAAAACTCTGCCTGGTGAAGAAGAAATATGGAAGTGTCTTAAATTTCAGCCGCGATCATCATTTTTGAAAGTCACATCAAAAGACGTTGCAGGTTGTTTTTTGTTTGATTATAGGTGCATGCACGAAGTAGGACATCGTAAAATATGGGCCAAAATCTCTATGCCGGATTTATTAGTCCGGCTCCAAGGTTTTTTCTTTTTCATTGATCACATATTTTCAAAAAAACGGTAAGCATACATGTTACTGAGAAGGTTTTGTAACCTTGATTGGTATGAAAAGGTTCAAAAATATTATTTCTTTATTACTGGGCCCACGTGTTTGCTTCAAACAAACAAGACACCAGTTTTTTGTTAACAAATTTCTAGTCTTAATAAGGTGGGACAAATGGTCATATTTGTCAGGAGAAGAAGATTGAAACTTAATCGAAAAAATATTTGCAGAGGACAATGTCAGATACAAAAGATTAATAGTCGGAGTGGCTGTTCAACTGCACTATACAAGAACATCAGGATGAAGGAGGCACCCCACAAAAGTATGGGTGGTTAACGGCGTCAAACAGTGTGTCGCCAGCAGAAGTCCGGTTCAGGGCGTCCTGAGGCGCAGTAAAACTTGCAAAATAATTTAATTCCGCGTCATTCTCCCCTGACCCGCGACCACGGCTCTCGACCTGTCTGGTAAGAAATCATAGAGCACGGCCACGAAGTTTGGCTCAGCCGGAAGCCACTCCCATTCACCCCCGATTGCTTTCCACGATTTGTGGGCAGTGGCGCGGTGGAGAGACGCCGTGCCATGGCTACCTTGATGGGCCTTCAAATGTTTTCGGTTATATGCGGAGGGCAAGCTCGTCTGCTTCTTGCGCAGGGGGTAGCGGTGACGTCAGAACGCCGAGCCCTGATTGGCTGATGGCGACCCCCCTATCTGAGCGTCGTCTGCTCCTTTGCAACGTCGTCTGCTCGCAACGTCGTCTGCGTCTGTCTTACCTTTCCTGCGACTTTCGGAAGTGCAGAGGCCAGATTCACAAAACCATGTTACGCCGAAAGAGTGCGTAAGACAAAACGTGAGAAGAAATTCGTATTCACGAAACGAAATTATCGTAAGTTTTGCTCAGGTTACGACGGAATCCTACGACGATTAACTCAGCATGGCCGACAGCGTCGCTCAGTTACTTGGTCGCGACGACCAACGGACGTTTATTTTTGTACGTGCTCTTCTCACGCGTCCCGACTACAAGCAGCAAGAAAAAAAGTAAAAAGTACTTCAAATAAACCACGACGAACAAGAACGCTGGATCCACAAACACCCGGGAAATGCTCCAACGACCACGATTCCACCGACCCCGAGTAAGCGAGCTCGGCTGATAGGCCTAGCAGGCACAGCGGTGCTCCGACGGTCCTTGGCCAAGACCGTCTGCCCACGACCGGCTGGCGTGCTGAATGGAATATGCCCGCGCGACCCTTGTGAACCCTTCAATCTCTTCCTCTTGTCATATCCTTGTTTTCTGAGGCAGCGGTGACTCTCGCCGGTGAAAAAGCGGTGAATCTCCGACAGACGCAGGAAAGGTAAAGCAGCCATCGCTTTGACTAGCAGACGTAAAGCAGACGACGTTAACTGCCCCAACCCGCCGACGCCGTTACAGAGTGAGGAGTCTCGCCGCACACGAAAGGAGGGGAAAAGTATTTGGGAGGGAACTTGCGGACACTAACACGCTCACTCTCGGTTCTTAGCAAACAAACCTCGGCGCCTCGGGACACCTCGCCAGTGAGTCCTTTGACTTCTCTCCTTGATGCGCGTCTGCTAGTTGTTAGACAAAAACAGCGTACCGCTCGAGTTCATTCGTCTGCCCTCTCTAAAAGGCGAAGTCGAGCTCGCTCGTAAAGACCTGCACTTCCGAAAGTCGCAGGAAAGGTAAGACAGACGCAGACGACGTTGCGAGCCGACGACGTTGCAAAGGAGCAGACGACGCTCAGATAGGGGGGGTCGCGATCAGCCAATCAGGGCTCGGCGTTCTGAAGTCACCGCTACCTCCTTTCTCATGCGCAGAAGACGAAAATGAGCCCACTTGCGAGGCGTATTTAGATCGGCTCCTTTTGGAGGCCAAGACAGCTTCGTCAGGCAGCGCTCCTCGAGGAGATACGAGCGTGACAGCGCATTTTTCACTTCGGCGCTTTCTTGAAATGCGTTGAAAGGCATGCTAGCTGGAAATGTGACCATTGGGCTACACGGCACACGCATCGTGATGGTGGTTCTGTCGGCCAATAGTTTCGCTAGCAGACAGCCGGAAGAGCGCAGCGGCGCAGTGAGCGCAAGTGAGAATTTATCTCGGCCTCAGGGTGCGCCGTGTTTAGGGAGCGATGCGACAGGCGGTGCAGGTAGTACCGTGCACAGGCCGGAGCGCTGTTTCAGCTCATATTGTCCGCGATAGTACATGTCTTAGTTTCGAGAAGGTGTTAAATAACAACGCACAAATAAAAAAAAAATCTAGGTGTTTGAGTTACCTGATGAGTATGAGGCCCGAGCGGGACCGATTGGAGTTCTGCGATCGCTCTGGTAGCTTCTCCGCTTTGCTTTGCTTTGGTGGTGTGCTTTAGCGCGTAGCAGCAGAAACCGTTCGCTAAGTGTATTTTATTTTTGCTTACACTTAAAACGTGCGTAGGACGAAACCTAAACAAATGGGAATTTGCCAAGCGAAACGATCGGAAGTTGGGTGTAAGTTATGGTGGAATCCTACAATAGATTCATGGCCGCCGGCACCAATCGGATACTTTGCCTTGGAGAACAACGAGCGTACTTCTACGTGCTCTTCGCGCGCTTACCAACTTCAAGCAGCAAACGAAAGAAAATACTCACTCGAAACTACAATTCTCGGTGAAGGCCGCTCCGTTCACGGATTTCGAAAGCAACGAAATAATCCGACCGACTTGAGCGGCCGCTCAAGTTGGTGGGAAAGCCTAGCAAGGCGAGTCGGAAGGCCTAGCAACGCGCTCGTCACTTGCTGCCTACGACCAACGGCCTCGTTGAATTGATATGTTCGCAAAACACCTACCGCCCCCCCCCCCTTTTTTTTGTATGGGGACCCACTCTGTATGAATTGTTTGAACCTTGACCTAGATCTTCCGGTTAGAAGTGAGTCTTATGACCTCGTCGTCCGCTTGTAATTTTCGGAGCGTTGTACGGTGGTGGCGGACGCTCTCGTCGCAGTGACAACTCGTCAATTCTATTTGCTGCCTTCTTTGACGTAAAGCTCAAATAAACAAGCTATGGATTACCCTCGCATCATGTGGTACGTACGCTTTAGTTTTTGTGACTTTCTGAAACCGCGCGAGCAAACTGCGAAAAAAACCTGCGATCCGAGTGCCAAGTTCAACCATTGGTCGGCCATTCTCGCGATTGATTTCTTTTTGCTCAGCTTGTTTTCGACAAGCTGAAAAAAAAAATCTCGCCCCAGGAAGTATGCTGTTGCAGGATTATACTTGGGAAGTAATCCGTTACGAGTAACGGGTTACTTATAATTCGTTACTTTTTCAAGTAATTTTGTAATTGCTACGTTACTTTTTGCGACAGTAATTTGTAATGTAATTTCGTTACATGTATTGGTAAAGGACTACTTTAATTACTGGTTACTTTCTAAAACAAAATGTGCATAATCCAGAAATTAGAGCAATATGAGCAGACAATTGAGCAGACT
The DNA here is from genome assembly GCA_013358835.2 of Ixodes persulcatus. Classification (NCBI taxonomy): domain Eukaryota; kingdom Metazoa; phylum Arthropoda; class Arachnida; order Ixodida; family Ixodidae; genus Ixodes; species Ixodes persulcatus. Next base: position 26,559 of record JABSTQ010005193.1, read on the forward strand.
AAAGATAGAAAGTTCAACAAAATAGAAAACATCGTGAAGGCGAGAATACCCGCAAAGAAAACACGATTATTTCTAAGACCGCTTACTAGAACCACTAGAAAAACGTGCAAAGTATATACAAATATGCGAAAAACAAAGAAGACAACACCAAGTAGGCGTTGTCTTTATGATCTCCTAACGGAGGTAGATGGTGCTACTGCGCATGCGCACCGCTATCTTGGTCAGCAGAATTCCAGGGATCACTTTTGGTCGCGTAAGCTAGAGGGATAGCGGGTGTGGTTTCAGCTTTCGCTTCCTTGTCAGCCTACAGGCGGAGTGCCCCTATATTCTTTCTCTTAAATTCAATATTTTCTATTTAGAAGGAGTACCATATAGGGGCGTGTGAGGAATGGAACCGAGAGGGGGATGTGTCTCGCACATATGTCGTTTTCAATGGGGGTACCGGCAACAAATAATCGCTTGCGCTCTGATTACGTTCGTGATGAGGATTACAAAAAGAGCACCAGGGCTATAAAGTGTTTCAGTCTGACTGTGCGGCCGTGGCAGTGTGAGCGGGCAGTCCGTCATTGTAGTCAGTACCGTGGCGCGCGGCTGGTGCGGCCCTCAGATATCTCAAAGGGCCGAATTGCAATGCGCTGGCGCCACTGAGTGGCAAAGCTGATAATTACGCCAGCGTTCCTGTAGCGTTGCCCGCGCTGTATGCGATCATGTCACGAAGGCGCTTAATATCCCAAGACTCACTGCGCTCTCCGTAGCTGCACTTCGAGCGCTTGCTAGAAAAGGCCATTTAGGATGAAAAATATACCCATCCACTCAATATACAAATGTAAGATTGTCAATTACGGGTCTTCATGGTCACATTTAGCGTACGTTTGATCATGATAGAGATATTTTAATTTTCGCTTCAACATCCCTTTAAGCTGGGAAATGATAGTAAACACAGTGTTAAGAATGGAACCTTCGACGAACTTCTTCCGAGTTTCAACGCTGCGGAAACGAGTCCCGACGAGTCCGGGACCGTCGCCTGCGTGTCTGGGACTGCGGAGACAGGTCTCAACGCGTCCGTGACGTCAACGGGACGTGTGTGTGTGTGCGTGTGGGTTCGTGCGCTCCGGAAAGGGTGAGAGGCAGGGCCTAACTACGGAGAACCATGGCTACGACGCACTTCTGCCTACGATGCGGCGGTCTTCGCTGCAACGCACTTGGCGGCGGTTTGCTTCGTCGCACCTGCTGCCCTGGCGGAGAGTGAGGAAGAAACGGGCCCAATATAAGGCGAAGCGTGAGGCTGCTCCGATTGTTCTCTCTGATTTGGACGACTGTATCGCAACCATCTAATTAAACCGTTCGTTACGTTACCAATTCTCCCACCTCCACTGAACCCCTGGGTTTTTCACTTCGGGGAATGGACGTCGTCAAAGGCCAGGAAGCCTCCGGACGTGCGGCGTAAACCCCGCCTCGAACAACTGGTTGGCAGCGGTTGGGATCGGACCATGCGACAGCGTGCTACATCTGTGGGTGAGCGTTTGGACTTTGCTTTGAGATTCGCCAGGCTTCAGATTATGGGTAATTAATTTTGAACTGCTGGGAATCCTTAGTGTTTGACTCGTGCGCTAGGTTTGTGTATAACCTCGCGACAAGTTTTATAGCAAAGCCAAAGCTAAAAAGCAGCGACCATGGATCTAATGAGGTTACTGAGAACAGATTTACTCTGTTTATGTGAAGAATTGGGTGTGGAGGTGGAGCAAAAGATGAAGAAATCTGAGATCAGTAAAGCGATTTCAGAGAGCGCGGAAGCAGAGGAAATTAAAATTGCGTGGGAACTGCTTCAGAACGCTAAGAGCGAAGCTGCAGCGAGAGAGGAACGAGAACGAGAGCCGGCTGCAGCGAGAGAGGAACGAGAACGAGAGCAGGAGCAGGCTGCAGCGAGAGAGGAACAAGCGCAGGCTGCAGCAAGAGAGGAACGAGCGCAGGCCGCAGCGAGGGAGGAACGAGAGCAGGAGCAGGCTGCGGCGAGAGATGAACGAGCGCAGGCTGCGGCGAGAGATGAACGAGCGCAGGCTGCGACAGAGGAGCGAGCGCTGAAAAGGCTAGAGCTCGAAATTGAACAACAGCGATTAAACTCGCAGAACAGTAGAGTTGGGGCTCCGGTACGAGCAAGTGAGACTGAGTCGTATCAAATGAAGAAGCTCCTGCAGCCGTTTAAAGTTAGGGAAGACGTGGGCCTGTTCTTAGTTAACTTTGAGAGGACATGTGAGAAGTTGAGCTTCGCCCCAGAAACGTGGCCGCAACGGCTTTTGACTTTGTTGTCCTGTGAGGCTGCAGAGGTTGTCGCGCGCCTTAGTGCTGGAGACGCGGACGACTACGACAAGGTGAAGTCCAGCCTTTTAAAGCGGTACCGCCTTTCTGCCGAGGCGTTCCGTCAAAGGTTTAGAAACGCACCCAAAAACAGCAGCGAGGGCTACTCGGAATTCGCGTACGGGCTTAAAACCAACCTGATAGAATGGTTGAAGAGCGAGGAAGTGTACGAAAGCCGAGACAAGGTAGTCGAGTGTGTGTGCCTCGAACAGTTCTTTCGTAGCATTCCGCAGTCAGTCAAGCTCTGGGCGCAGGATAGGGTGGGAGTCGACTCTGTCGAAAGGGCCGCTGAGCTAGCCGAAGAGTACACAACGCGTAGAAAGCTGAGCGGAGAGGAAAGCGAACCCGGCCGGAGCGATCAGCGCAAGACCTTCCGACAGGGAAACGACTCGCGAGAAAACGGGCCCGAGAAGCCCAAAGCAGGACAAAAGGTCCCAGAAAAGAGCGGAGAACCCTCGAACGAAGACGAGGCGCGGAAAAGCCAAACAGGGCAGTTCGAGGCAAGGAAGCCATTCCTGTGCTACAACTGCCAGGAGCCGGGACACTCAACGGCCAGATGTAAGAAACCGCGGGTTGTGTTCTCGTACGTGAACGGTAGTGACAAGGACCTGAAGCTTCTTCGTCCCTATTTTCACGAGCTCCATGTAAACGGAAAGCCGTGCAGGGTGCTTCGGGACAGTGCAGCGACGATGGACGTTGTTCATCCGTCGTATGTAACGACATCCAATTTTACTGGAAAGGTAGTTTGGATCAAGTAGCTGCTCGAAAAGCACAGTGTCTGTCTGCCTATGGCGACAGTAAAGATAACTGGCCCGTTCGGAGAGCTAGTAACAGAGGCGGCTGTCTCGCAAACAGTACCGTTGCAGTATCCTTATTTGTTTTCTAACCGGTCAGATTTCCTGCTGCGCGAAAGGGGTCAACAACTGGGAGAAGGGCTAGTTCAGTCGTGTACGAGGTCCAAATCGCGTCAGGTCGCCCCTTTCTTGACGAGTGATCCAGAGCCAGAGGCAGCTGACAAGGAGCAAGCACTCCCAGAGTTGGAGGCGGAAAACCGGGATGAGGGGGACCAGGTTGTAGAACAGCCTGACCTCGTAGCACTAGAAAGCGTACGCCGTCCCAACGCGCCGGCGAAAAAGGCGGAGGAAGACGGGATCAGTGAAAGATCTCTCGTAGCTCCGGCGTCACGTAACTTTGGTCCTCTGCTACGAGTAGACAGAATGTCTTTGACAGTCGAGCAGAAGAGCGACCCTAGTGTGTCAGGGTTTTGCGGTACAGCTCAGGAGATTGCTAGGACCAATGTGACGGGGCATGAAAAAGGCGGATTGTTTTATCGGCGCTATAAGGACCACATTTTCACGTCTAGAAATCATGTGAAAATCGATCACTATGACTTCAGCGTAAGAAAAAGGAAAGGCAAATTTAACGGCAATGCCGATGGGTTGAGCAGATTTTTCTGACAACACAAAAAACAGTACGGATGATCTCAGAGGTCTTCGTCATCCACGGGAATGAGGATCTAAGGGGGGGCAATTCGTTAAAACCCGAAAAGGACCTCACAAATTGCGAAGAGTTTTTGTCTTTTGTATTTTGTTCATTGAGACCTCTTTGGAAAAATGAGTTTTGTTTTGGCGACAGCGGGTCAATTTGCATTGTTTTGGCAAATTATGGTAATCCGTAATCCAGTCTGCCGGGTCTCTGGCGAATTCCGAGCGTTTGACTGCGGTGTGGCGTGTTGTTGTGGGGGACGTTTCCGCTAATGCCTCCGTTGTAAGAGGTTTGGGAGTTTGTTTAGTGCCTGCAGCGTCTTCTCAAGGCCTACTCCAAGCCCACCTCTTCAGGCCAGCGATTGTATCACCGGCCATTCGAGGTTTCCCTTGCCCCGGAGGGGCTGTTAAGAATGGAACCTTCGACGAACTTCTTCCGAAATTCAACGCTGCGGAAACGAGTCCCGACGAGTCCGGGACCGTCGCCTGCGTGTCTGGGACTGCGGAGACAGGTCTCAACGCGTTCGTGACGTCAACGGGACGTGTGTGTGTGTGCGTGTGGGTTCGTGCGCTCCGGAAAGGGAGAGAGGCATGACCTAACTGCGGAGAACTTTGGCTACATCTCACTTGAAAGGGAGAGAGGCAGGGCCTAACTGCGGAGAACCATGGCTACGACGCACTTCTGCCTACGATGCGGCAGTCTTCGCTGCAACGAACTTGGCGGCGGTTTGCTTCGTCGCACCTGCTGCCCTGGCGGAGAGTGAGGAAGAAACGGACCCTATATAAGGCGGAGCGTGAGGCTGCTCCGATTGTTCTCTCTGATTTGGACGACTGTATCGCAACCATGTAATTAAACCGTTCGTTACGCTACCAATTCTCCCACCTCCATTGAACCCCTGGGTTCTTCACTTCGGGGAATGGACGTCGTCAAAGGCCAGGAAGCCTCCGGACGTGCGGCTTAAACCCCGCCACGAACAACAGTAATGAAATGAACATGTTCAGTAACAAACATAATGTACATTTCGTTTTCAGGGGTACATTTATATTTCTGCTGTTTTCTCAAATTCAGCAAATTAAAATGTTTGCCCGAAATTGCTACCTTATTCACTCTGGCATTTATTATAAGGCTTCCTGTGAGCATATCTATATATCTCCCTGGTAGAGACAAGTAAGTTAATTTTTCACCTGCAAACAAGAACCTTATACGATTGTGACAAAACTTTTAGTAATGAACTTTATAAAATTAAAAACGTGAGGCTAACCAAACATGAGTTGACAAATGAGGAGTTTGCAGAAATTTGTCTTTCCCTTTTTTTCCTCTAAAGAGTATTTAGCAGATAGTTTATCAGTAAGCAGGTAGGCAAGCATCCGCTTAGTTGCAGTGTTGGGGTTTCGTCCACCAAGTTTAATTAGTTCTTTGACCAGGAAATTTCAAAGACACCACACAAATTGGGTGTAGCATCTCGACAGAACACAGCCTACATGAGGTCCTTTGTGAGTATGAGAGCCATTTTGTACAGGGCCTATTTTAAAAATACAAGACAATAATAACCTGTAGTTGATATTACCTTCTCTTTGACCTTTTCATCACGCAAACTGCAACCAGAAGATTCGGAGTTTGATTTACGCGAGCGTTAAGACTTCATTTCTTTTTATTAGTTCCTGTCACTTTAATGATCCTCATAAGTCTTCACAAAACTAAACTTTCTGGAAATAATTAAGTTGCCTCTCAACACTTCGGAAGGAACATGCTGAATAACCGCTAGCTAAGTTGTGTATTTTACACACACAGGTGGCATGTGCAGCAGCTACTGTCCCACAACTATCATCCCGAATTTATGTTATGTAAATAGGGACGCAACAAATGAGCTTCATCTGATGCACTCAGATCTGCCTCGAAGTTGGTGAGACCATCGGCTGCGTTGAATGGTTGCGGTACAACCGGAGCGGCGGGTAGGACAGCAGGCTCGCTGTAGGCGGTGAGAGCGTCACGCGTGTTTGCAGCTTGCTGTAAGCTCCGTCTTATAACATTGAGTAGCCATAACACTTGACCCTGAAATTCTGAAGAATAAATCCAAATTACTTATTAGCAAGGCTGTGAAACACTTAGGTACAAGTAGCTGTACGTCGGTAACCAGGTACTTTTTGCGAACGGGGGGTACAAACGTAGAGACTTTTATTTCTTGGTAGCTCACTGTATCATAGGTAGAATTTCCACTAACTTGTAACTATAAGAAAGTTACTTTTTCTCAGGTATTTTCGGGAATTTCTAATAAAATTATTAAGGGTTAAAACCTGCAAAAAAGAGGTCAGTGTGTAGTAGTCATACCAAGACACTGAGGCTAAGACATTTTCCATCATGAGCATTTTATCCGGAGCAAAGTCGAGAGTGACAACCAAAATGTTTTTGATGTAACATCTGGCTAAAGCGTTCTTGTATGAAGCATTATAGAATGAGGCGAGCGGTCTGTCTATGCTGATCGCGCAAGCTTCATTTTAAAGAAACCTTCATCAGTCGCCCATTGGCTGCTGCTCTCCGCGACGAGAGAGGACGTTGTGGGACGTCACAGTAAGGTTCGAGGAATGAAGTGCAGCGCATGCTCGTCAAATCGTAAAGTTGGCCGCGACGTCAGATTGTCGTCACGATGAAGTTGTCTCTGTCAAGAAACGTTTTGCACCTTGGGAGCTCAAAGTTGGAGAAATTCATCGGTAAAGATGGCGGAATCCGGATGCGCTCTTCCCCTCTCTCAACAACCCAACATTTTTTTTTTTTGTTTTTTTAATGTTACGCCGGCTTAGCTTGATGAGGATAAATGGGTTTGTCAAAAACTACCGGCGGCTAACAAAGAGAGTGACGAGAGAGCTGTACGCACAATATCACGTTTTGTGCACCCTCCGATTTTTGGAGGCCGTGGTCACTAGCCAGTGCTGTGACGAGGAGTAATAGTCAAAGAGAGCTACTATAAAGTCGCCACGAACAGCCGCATATTGACACGTAATGAGTGATTTTGTTTATTCACAGTGTGATGGCTTTCAGCGAAAAGCACTCGAATGGACGTTCGAGGATAACTTTCTAAGGCGATGAGCTCGTGTAAAGGAGACTTTTGCATCCCAGAAATTCTTTCATTTAATCTTTCCTTGGAAGCGGGCTACATGGTTGACACGCTGGGCTATTCTTATGAATGACGTACCACAGTGGTTCTCAGCCATGGATGTGTCGGGACCCCTTGCGGACCGCTGGCAGTGATGGGGGACCCCTTCCAGCGGGGGTAGGGGGCGGGGGGGGGGGGGGGTACGTAAGTAAGTTAACAAGTCTGGAGCATGAAACAGGTGCCTTTTATTTCTGTCGTAGTTCCGGAAGCAGGTTGCGAATTAGTGGCCGGACTGAACTACAAAAAACGTGCCAAATAAAAAAACAATTTTGTTGAGGGTCTTGCGGACCCCCATTTGAGAACCACTGACGTACCACATAGCGGCTCAGCATTTCTGAGTGTGAACCCAGTTGTAACCCACACCAATACTCGGTTCGCGAACAGTGTGTTGAACCGAAGCATCGAGGACATTGGTTCTTTCCTTTTCGGAATCGTCGGCTCGCCGTCGTGCATAGTCGTCACGACAAAACGAAAGACGCTAGAGGAAGCTCGAAAAATGACGCATGCAGCAAAAAGTAAAGCATTTAATAAATTACGAATCAATACCATGTCTAAAATGTTTATTATATATATTAGGAAGTAGGCGAAAAGGTCCCTTGTAGAAGCTACGGGTCAAAAGATAAGTGAGCACAAAGGGGACTTTAAGGGCGCTCAAACTTGTACGTCACGGCAGCTCAGTGGAGCCAACAGGATCTAGCTTCGTTGCTCGGGGGTGTAATCACTCGATTGAACATTGCGCCAGGCACACCACGGATTGAACACACCACGCAATTCCCTCTAGGATCTGTCTGGTTACTCCGAAACAGGGCTGGGCAGCAGAGATTCCTTCGAGTATCTCTATCTCTGTATCGAGATACATTTGAAAATAGTATTTGTATCTCAGTAGTGAAATATATTTAAGATGTATCGCTTCTATCGCGATACTTGGCCACACTTAGGTATCTCGTTACATTTGTTGCCCTTTTTAAGATGAATTTCCACAACAAAAACATCTGTTTGGTGCAAGTTACTTCGTAATTTATAATATAAACCCGCCCTATAACACAACCCATCTCAGTCATCGACATTAAAAAGAATACTGTGATTTAAGAAAGGTTACCGAAAAGAATAACAAGATCAGCTCATCTCAGAAAGTCCTCCACTCTTTCCAATTTCGTAGAGAGAACGCTGTAAAGGAGTTGAGTGAAGAAAACGTATGGTCCTGTTGTCCAATCTCCCCACACTATGGGTGACTCAGAAGCTTATAATGTGGCAGTTTGAGTTGCGCCCTCACGGCAAAGCCGGGTTCATTTTGGGCAGACGCCTTCTCTGAAGCATGGCACGCAGTCTTTACTGTTCCGTAACTATGTTGTTTAACGGGAGTGACATGTTTTCATTAGCGCCATTAATAATAAATAAAGAGTTTGAGATTAGGGGAGCAGCATAAAATGGCACAAAAAAAAATGAAAGCCGTGTACAACTCCCTGTAACGCCGAATTAGAGCGCAGCTCTTGAGGAGGAGGGGAAGCCACGGGGGGGGGGGGTCACGTGACCTCGGGAGGGGGGTCACGTGACCAGGGGTGTCACGTGACCTAGGGGGCCACTGACCTGGGGGACCACGTAACCTGGGGGTTTCACATGACCTCGGGGATCACGTGACCTCGGGGGGGGGGGGGTCACGTGGCCTGGGGATCACGTGACCTCGGGGGGGGGGGAATCACGTGACCTTACGGCTTGAGCGGCGTCGGCGACAACGACGCCGACGCCGACGCCGCTCAAGCCGGAAACGGGCACCTAACAGCTGCACTCTAAAAAAGGAGCACAAGCATAAATTACCATTCGTATTCGCCGCGAACTAGATCCTCCCCACCTAGCACCGTTCGGGAACAAATGTATTTCTACATGTATCAGTATCTGCATTTCCGAATACTTTTTCGCCGGTTTTGCAGAAGTACCTCAAGGATATCCCATTGCATAAAAGACAAATGTATCTTAGTATTTGTATTCCGGAATACGTTTTGGGGTATCTCTGCCCAGCCCTGCCCCGCAACTATGAAGTTCCAAGCTAACTGGCGCCGTGAACGGTGACGTTGGGGTTCAGTCCTCTCCCAATGAAGCTCGCTGCTTGTAGAGTTATGGTCCCTCCCCAACGAGTACGTCACGGTAAACTTCGTTTATAGGTTTGACCAGCATAAACAGACTGACCCATAAGTATCTGGATGCTGCCTCCGAAACAAAAAGTGGACAAAAAACACCTTGCGGAAAACATTTTATGAGGCACCATTTGCACATATGGCAAACATTGTTTACGAAGGTTCAAGTATTTTTTAACCATAATTAAGAACTTATTATACCTATAACAGCACTTGTTACATATAAACTTTATACATTTTAAATGGGGAAACAAAGAAATGTAAGTTAGCCTCCCTTTTGATTCTTCCAAATGAAAATGATACTCGAAAATCAAACTAGCAACAATTAACAAATTTAAAATAATATTTTGAGATCCTGTGTGTTTTTAACGATCTGTGAGTTTGGGATTTGTTTAATAAAAAAGTTTAATTCATTACTTACTGTACTAGTGTTTACCCTATTTACTTGAGTAATTAATGCACTATGTGCGAACGAGATTCGCGTTTCTACTTTCCCAGTGACTACATAAAATTAATCACCGTGATCTGCAGAGGAACTTAGAGAATAAAGATGTCGACAAAGTGATTCACCGAGAAAATGCGATATGAACTGAAATTTGGACATGTGAAACGTCATTCGCAGTCTCACAGCGCAAAATGCTTTTTCGCGTGACAGAGTGTATCTCTGTTCCGTAATTTGCTGGGCTACCTCAGGCAATCACAATGAGTGGCTATCCACATGCTCTGCGAGAAATGAGACGCACACAATATAAAAATGTTAAATGAAAAAGTACCTGTAATTGAACCTAGGTACATTTTGAAACAGTTATCTCGGTATGTACGTTATGTACATTTTAGCACAAGTAGCTGTACCTTAGGTACAATTTTAGAATAAACTTTACAACCCTGCTTATTGGCAAATTCTATAGGGTATAGGTTTATATGTACAAGTAGCTGTACCTTAGGTACAATTTTAGAATAAACTTTACAACCCTGCTTATTGGCGAATTCTATAGGGTGCCACTGCCACCGTGCTAGGTTTCTCGCATAGTTGCCCAGATACATCGCGGTGCGCCTGCGGGCGACAGGAGTGCATTTTTCGTGAAAGATGGTCTCCCAAGTTCGGTGTCTATTGTGCCGTTCTGTGTACTAATGCGTGTAGCATTCACTTTAAGCACCAGAAAAAAGGGACATAACGAATGTGCACGGCACTGCTAAACAGATATTCGGTGTCATCTTGGATAATGACAGTTCTGAAATTTCTTTATAACACTTTCACGGGCCAAGGTATCGTAGGAAAATTTGAAATATCTCCTCTCAAGGCCTGACAACCAAAAACAGTTCCGAGCACTGACAGAGCAAACGTAACGTCTGCATGCAATCAAATAAAAGCCTGCCGTTCATTGACAGACAATCTACTTTTCCCATGTTTAATGCCTTTGTTCTGTGATAATGTGTCCTTGCAAGTTATAGAGTGAAGTCGGCAAAATCCACAAAAAGAACATTACTCTGTTATGCATTACGTTTGCGTCGAAGCTAATGGGACGTTTAGTATGGATTGCCAGCATGCAATTTATAACTGCCGAATCGTAGACAGTAGTTTAAAACAGGCAAGCTTCAAACGAGACACATTTCCTCGACAACACGCTGATAACCACATTGTTTGCCACATGTTTATTTCGGAAAGCACAAAGACATTTGGACCCTGGATTGTTGGGAAAAAGGAGACAAACACAAGCATGAAGCTAAATAAACACTTTTGCCCAACGTTTTTCAATTTAGTCGCCGATAGTTCCACCGAGCTAACGAAATCACCGTGTCGCCGAGGTGGGCAGAAAACTCGCATGAGAAGCTTTTCCTAGCGTGGAGATGACCGGCTGGCAATATCGCAACTCTAACCGCCTTTTCTACAGGGTAATGCCATAGCGATCCATAGAAGTGATCCTGACAAGTGTTTGGTGTGCAGACGTGCAACACCCATGCCCACACTTCACACACTGTGGTATACCTGGTTATGTGCAGCTCAATGAAACACAAGATAGCAATACGGTGAGCACTTATAGACTCTTGAAAGAGGTTATAAACACTCAGAATGCCTTCATGTACAACATTTGTAAGTACCTCCATGTACACAAGACGGACAAAGGGGACATATAGAACAGCTAGAAATAATGATGTTATAGTCCGCCTCCTTAGTTCAAGATATGATGTTAATAAATGTTTGCAGCACACATTAAACAATCTTGTACATTTAGAATGAGAAGCCTACTACTTGAGTCAGGAAACAAAGGGTGCCGCATAAAACAAGAAATATCATAACTCACCACGCTCTGGCAAGGCAGTGGACCCAGGGCATGGGGTTTGTCCAGAAATATTACAATAGGTGTGGACGAGTCAAAGCACCGGCTTACACCAGGAACAGCTTTTCAACAGCACCTACGCCTATATGCAAGCATTCCGACTGACGAGCAAAAGGCAAACAGTGTTACCCGAGTTTTCTTGCACCCCATCTTGAGGTGTTTTAAGTGGCGACGGTTTAGCCAAGGCTTGTCCTCTGTTATTAGGGTTTACTTGTGTCAAAACGTTTAACTGCCTTGCCTGTGACTTTGAGAGTTATCTCTGAACCTTGTGAGCAGCTTACTTGGTCTTAATGACGCTGCGCAGAAAACAAATATAAAGATCAGCCCATTTGAAATTTTAAAATACCCCAAAACGGGACAAATAAACGGGGCACATCCAGACTGCTTCATTTTTTTAGTCTCCTTTTTTGCATAATATTAATCTATACATTCAGCGATTCGCCCACAAACCAGCAATTAATACACATCTTGCTATGAAAGTTGAATGAGACCGGCATTCGTGAGCGTAACAGCAGGGAAATCTTATAAACATATCAAAGAGTTTCTACTGTATTAGGCACTGTCATTTAGACCTCAAATTGTGAATGAAACAATTATAAAAAAAAATGTAATTTATAGCATAACAGCCCATCCACCAGGCACGTAGCCAGGATTTTGTTTCGGTGGGGGGGGGGGGGGGCGCCCATGACAAAATGCTGTATGAGGGGGAGGGGGGAGAGGAGGCCCCAGCAAAAAGGAAGATCTCGGGGGGGGGGGGGGGGCGGGCCCCATGCCCCCCCCCCCCTGGCTACGTGCCTGCCATCCACTCTATACTCACCTTTTCCATGCTGGCTCACAATTGGGGATTCCACATGACATCCATCAGTGGCAGCACAGGCTGCACATCAGTACAAAAAGGATAAAAACCAAATTTACCGTCAATAAAAATGTTGGTGTTGCACGATCTTTATTTTTTTAACCTTTTGATAGAAATACATTGATAGCTGACACTTCATATAGCCACAAATTATCAAAAAACTATAATTACAAATATAATTATTTATCTTTATTGGTTACGTTTCTAGAAAGGGCTGCACGCCGTCGGAAAAAAATCCCCTTGCTGAAAAGACTCCGTGCCTATTATACACTATATAATCAAAACCAAAGTGGGAAGCTTTGATAGAGCCGTGACAATATACCCCAGGCTGCCAATGTTTTTACTGGAAAAAAGGTATTAAGAACAAACTCGGAGGTGAGCGCTTCTTGAGGCGCTTTTAGTGCCGGAAATACACGAGAATTTACCCTTTCCCTGTCGAGCCACATTGACACAAGGCTTGTACGTAATCCGTTACAAGTACCAAAATTACTTGTAATCCCTTATAATTATCAGTAATTTAGTAACGGAATAATCTGATATTTTCTAGAGTGATTGTAAAGTAATTTCCTTACATATTTACGTAACTGATTCGTTGGAATCCCTTACATTTTGTTTTACGACCCATCCCCCCCCCCCCTCCCCCAAAAGAATTTTTTTTGGTAGGTTTATTTTTGTGAAGTCGAGAGCAGTCCCACTGTCATGCGCATTGACCAGCGCAAAGGGAGGCTTGGCACTCTTCAGTTCCCCAAAGCCTGTCTTTACAACACAAAACCCCTGAATCTATTTGAATCTAGTTTTTTACACCATAACCACAATGCCAAAGATCGAAATAGGTATTTTAACAAAAAAAAAAAGAAGAGAGAAGTGGGGGGGCAAGCTATATCCGCTTTTTTTAGTCCCTTTGTTCGTTTTTGCGATCGAAGACGGGGGGCGGAGGACACCATGTGAATGTGTGCTTCTTCGAGAAGCTGGGGGCCGTAAGTGCACAGAAAAGAATTAACGATGTCCCTCTTGGTTACAGTGACTACGACCATTTTCATAATGTTACAACAGGAGCGAACGCTCCGTCTACTCTAAAATCCACCGAAAGAGATGTAATAATATGTGAAGGTGTTATTGCCACATGCGTCCTCGTTCCTTGCAGCACATTTCTCATCCTGTCTGAGAAAACAGGATGTATTTTTTTCTGCTTCCTTTCTTCTTATTTGATCGTGTTTTAAAAGCTACTTACTTTTCTGTAGTCCAACTTCTATGGTTTGCCAACTTTATATGTGAATTCCACCCAGGTTATCTGCAGCTCGGTCACCCTCTTTGTGAGTCAGTTTTTTCCGAGCACAGCGAAAATGGTAAGTCTTTCTTTTTAGAGCGCTGCTCTTATGCGCCCGTTTCCGGCCTGAGCGGCGTCGCCGTCGCCGTCGGCGTCGGCGTAACCGCGCGATGATGATGACGATAAGGATGATGTCATCACGATGACGATGACGATGACGCTAAATTCCCCGCTAAATATAGCGGAAAACATTTCCCCGCTAAATTTAGAGGAAACATTTTCCCGCTAGATTTAGGACAAATAATTTCCCCGCTAAATCTAGTGGAAAAAATTCCCCGCTAAATTTAGGGGAAAAATTTGACCCGCTAAATTTCAATCAAATTTACACGCGATGCTCTCACCAAATATGTGCATTTTCCGCGACTTGCGTTAAGCACGCGTCAATCCATACCCATGTTAGTAGTGAGGGACTTTCCACCTTCTCCCCTTAGTACTTTTCCCTCCCCCTCCTGAAGAGCTGCGCTCTAATTCGGCGTCAAAGGGGATTGTAAACGAGTTTCTTTTTTTTCTGTTTTTACTTTAGCAGGGCGCATCTTATCTCACCCATAGATTTTCACAAATAAAACAAAATGGTAGCTGACGTAGACTTGAGATTCTGGGCTTTAAGAGAGAGTGAAACTCATGAGTGGGGTCATAAAGTGCAGTTTAGTTGTCTGCCCTTCGCTGCCCGTGGCATCAGCGGACGTCTATTTTTACAAATAAAACAAAATGGTGGCTGACGTAGACTTGAGGTTCTGGGCTTGAGGAGAGAATGAAACTCATGAATGGGGCCATAAAGGCCGGCTTAGTTCTCTGCCCTTCGCTGCCTGCGGCATCAGCGGACGTCTATTTAGAAAACACCGGAGTAAACTGCCTTTGGTCCGTGCTCCTTGAGTCTTTGAACGACATCAAGAAAGGTACACACGACAAACGTGCGTTTACATTTCCTTGTTTAACTTACGTTCTAATTAATTGTTGTTATGAGTGTCCTGGTTCTGTTTCTTTTTTTTTCTTATTACTTATATTTATATATTGAAAACGTTTTATAATTCACCAACGTCTCAATCGAGGCTTAACCTGTTCAGAATCAAAGGAAGAATATTAATCCCAACCTTACTTATAATTTAATTATCACCTTACTGTTGACGACTATGTTTTGCTATTGTCTGGAAATATATACCGGTATGGTATGATGTACATAAATCAATTCTTATTCCAGTGTTTGCTAGTCGGATGACAACTTCTACACCTTCGCGATTTCGACAATATATATTTTTAGTAGATCGTTCCGATGACTCCGATAACGATACCCGATATTCCGCCATTGCCTTTGCGCATACGTCAAATCGTTATCGAGTATCGTTATCGGGGGTATCGGAGGGATCGGAACGATCTACTGAAACTCTCGAATATCGGGCAACGGCTGCGACGACGAAGCTTTCCTCTATCTTCGAGGTAAATAGTACATTGCTTCGCTCAAGAAGCTCAATGCAGAGCATGAAGCATTCGTGAGGCACAATATGGCACTCTCATGCAGTGCCTCAGTTGAAAGGGTGTTCAGCGTAGCAGTCGACATCTTCAGTAAGAATCATGCAAAATGTCCGACGAGACTTTCGAGAGCTATCTGTTGCTCAAAATACTCAAGGTCAATAACTGGGACAGGTGGCAAACAATACGAACTTGAATAACCCTCTTCCCTTTGTTTCTTTGACCAAGGAGAATGATGTTAAAAGTAACGCCACGAAAGTAACGGAATACGTGTTGAGGTAACTGTCACTAACTTGTATGGGAGGGTAATTGTAATTGTAATTAAATACAGCTTAGCCTTGAGTAATTGTAAATGTGATTCCTCACTATTTTTCAGTAACGTGTACAAGTCTCATTCACACCACTGTACATAACAACAAAACAAACTGAAAACTACACTACAGAATGGAAGATAAGTAGCACAAAAGAATGATGTTACTCTCACTTGTCTACCGAAGTGAAATTGTTTCCATCAAGTGTCTCCTGAAGTTCTTCTCAGGTCTCTAGCAATACAACTGCATAGATATGACTACAGTTTGCTAGGCAGCATAGCTTGAAATTGGCCACATCGACAATGTTACTCTGCAGTCTCATCCTTAGGAAAGTCCGTTGGAACTTCAGGAGGAAAAGTGCCTGCGCTATCTTCTGACTACAAGCTGCTGCATGTGTCGTCAGTAGGGTCCCATCTGGTAGCTGGTGTCCTCCTCCGCCTTTTTTGATATGGCTCGTCCTCGCTTGCCAAGTTGGACTTGTATTGACACTAATCCAGCTTCCTTCTTGCCTCATTGTACGAAGCTGCACACGCAGAAAGCAAATAATCTAACAGTGCCTGTACTCCAAATGACAGCTAGAAACATTGCCAAAACATGCCATTCCATGACCGATCAAAAATGTCTCATTTTCCTTGTCACTGTAAGTACCTAAAGTGACTAATCTAATGTAGAATGAAACTGCAGCAACACCCCGTTTAGTATTTATTATTTTTTCACATGACTAAATAGTTCCAGCTGTGTGCAACAAATCATAGATGTAATATTACATTTATGCACTGCTCTGTGTACATACAGTGACATGTCCTCATCATGGTTGACCACCAATGATTCCGAGAAAGAAGGTTAGCAGTTCCAATTTTTATGTGCTCCCCCTGGAGAAGTGATTGGGAAGGATTCTACTGCAGGATTATCATATATCTATATCAAAGAGTTGTTTCTTTATACACCAATACGTGCCTCCAACGTTACTCCTCTTAGGTGGTGCTCTCCAGATACGGAGTACGCACTCCTCATCTTCCAAAAAGTTTCTGCATATGCGCGTGCCCACACCTTGCGTGGGCAATGTGAACTTGTTTGTAAACAGCACCCTCGTCTAAGCAAGCTATGTCTCCACCGCTAAACTATGAATCCACTTACCAGTTTTTGCAGTAAGAATGAAGTCTTTGGATTTGGCCACACTGAATTCAGATCCTGTGCAAAAGACGGCAAGGACCCGTAGTTCTGGGGGTTACTCAGCACAATAGCTGGCGACTTTTCCTGAATGATAGATGGCAGATGCTGCCGTTCCAGCATTCGGTTTCGCAGTTGTTGGAGTGGCCTCTCATGCTTTCGCAGCTCTTTCTTCACATGTTGGATGTTATTCCCAAATGGCAATGCGCTGAGTCTGTCCCGACTTCATGAACCTTGACATCATCAGCTAAATGAATTAGACAATGAACATTGTATGACACATGATCTTCCCCATATATCCTCGTAAAACTAGCTACAAAGTGTTTCAGCAATGCTCCAGCATATTCAGCATGCAGACAGCAGAACTCGCTGTTTGCCAGAGTGGAGAGCCCAGCATGCAGTTACAAAGTTTTCATAGAGCTCAGGCTTTAACACCGGCTGTATTTTCAATGGGCCTGTGTAAAACAAAAACAGCCGCAACTCAACCGCCTTCCATCGTTCGACTTCGGTCAAAGGCCGCTGTTATCGAGAAACCTATCGGGGAATCTGCTCTTTTAAACTTGCACTGGCATCATTCATCCACGTGAGTTCAAGAGGGCCAACACGAGCAGTCAGCAGCCCAGACTTCCAAAGCAGAACTAGTTCTTTGACAACACCAAGAAGCCCCAGGTGCATATCGTCCAACGGAATGTCCTTAATCATGCCGATTGGGAGCTGAACAAGAACAGAAGTACCCTTGTGGTGTTCAGGGTCTTGTTGTCGGAAGTTGGCATCAGTACGAATTTCACAGCTTGTGTCAATAAAAACCATCTTCCCTTCCTTATATAAACATTCACATTTGCACTTTGGGACACCACTGGAACCAGAGTGCCCAATTGGTACACAACAAAATTAACGTGCTGGAGCATCACATATGATTGCCTTCACAGAAATACAAACACTAGAAGCGTTAACAATGAGACAGCTTTCTAGCAGGTTCTTAAGCTACATTACAAATGGCAGGAAAAAGTCATTTGCAGACGCCATGTTACTTGGTTCAGCAAAAGCACCGACGAGAAATGGTACTTGGTCACCAAATTTCACGGCAAGCAGTTATTGTTGAATGAGGGAACCAAATCTCTTGGCAGCTTAAGGAGGGCATTGATTGCATACAGCACTCCTGTTTCTAGAGCGAAAAGGCAGTAGTGTACAGGTGAAAGGGGTGTAATTGGACATTCCGGACATGGGCCGCGTGGAGTGTTCGAAAGTGCGCGCGCATCACTAGGAAGGGACGAATGACAGAAATGTCGCCTCAAACTCTTTGGGAGATCACTCAGTGCATTCCTCTTTATCCTATTGAGAATTGCTCAGATTAGCAACTACCTCCCAAGGTCCTGTTCAGTAGAAGGTGGCTCGCTTTCACTGCTAGTGCAAGAGAAAGTCACAAATCCTCGTGAATGTTGGGAATTGTCAAGAACCTCGGCCGCAGCACTCAACGCTGCCTGGTGTCTGTCAATCGAAGGGTACCGTTGAGGCAAGTGACTGGAACAAGCTCCTGCTTCAGGTCGGCTGCACATGTGTAATGAATCCACACACGTTCGCACCATCAAGTTCTGAATAAGCGTCTGCTTTAGGTCGGCTGCACATGTGTAATGAATCCACTCGTTTGCACCATCAAGTTCCGAACAAGCGTCCTTGGCACAGTCTTTTGAGGATACTGCCAGGCTTTCAACGTCGGGAGTGTTGCCTTCATGGCCATGTCCACTTAACAAGCACGTAACCCATTTTGTTTGTCGGGATGCTTTCTTCAGAATACCCAGACGCCTCCATTCTGAAGTCATGGTGGTGGAACACAATTCTTTGTGCCTATGAATCTTCTTCACTGGTGAGCCTAGACCCAAAGCAAAAAGCAAAGGCTACCGGATTGGACATTACATGTTTTGTTTAAACAGTGTGAAGTCCGCATGACATGGAATGGCGCGCTGGTTCATGCTATATATGAGAAACTTAGCCAATCATGCACAAAAGCTATATGCGCGAGCTCCATGCTCAATATATCACCTCCTTCCTGCGCATAAACTCTCACAAAGCACAAACGATTGCAAAGCCCTAAAAATTTCGTGTCTGTGGATATTCAGACCGTGCGATGTTTGTCAGTCATTGAAACGAGGTGAAGGGTCTCCGCTGTAGATGAGCAATTTAGCCAGTGCTTTACGACTGCCATCCTGGGGTCTTTAACGTGCATCAAGACGCAGTGATTACACGATTGCGTCCTGGTACAATGATAATCCAGAACAAAATGAGCAGGGGTCGGGATACAACCCAGGATCACTGGGTTCTGCAGTACGAGATTTCGCTCCACGTGGTCTAAGCAGCGATATGCCAACACACTCGGCCTGCGATCATCCCAAACAAACGCAGAGATAACACGCCTGGAGCTCATCCAACTAGGTTCTCGATGTCTGAGGTTCTACAAATTTCTGGGAAGGGGCACAGGCATTGAAAATCTGAAGGAATAGGGGGTGTATAAACTAAAGGCAGCATTCATATGTATTCAACAGCACGACTGATTTGTCTTACGAGTTTATTATATCTCCATGCTTATAGATAACTTGCACTGTATGTAAATTGGTCCGCCTTGCTGGTGGCCTAACGTCCTCGAGCGTTCCCTTCAGTGCTCATTTTGCGCCGTATGAGTGGTACGTCGATCGCATGCAATAGGTAGGAATAGGTGCCAACACTTAGGTATGACGTCACGTGCAAAACATGTATGGTCTGTGGATCCTCATGTGGCATGGGGGAAGTGGAGGGGGAAGCTGTGGGTAAATTAACTTAGGATCCGCTATGAACAGCAGCTTTGAGGGTGCAAAACGCATTTGCTGGATGCTCGCTGTCAACACGGGCTCAAGAGAAACACGCTTAGCTATGGCGGCCAGTGAATACTCAGTATTGCGACACGCGATGACCACACCACCACTACCGTCAACCAGTGCCAAGCGTGTACAAAAACATAAAAAATAGGGCACGACCCGAGCGGTAGCGGGCCTCTGAAAACGATCGACTCCAACCATGGCTTGCATGGGATGTCAGTCCCATGCTAGCCATGCGTGCTTGTGGTTACACCTGCTTATTTTCAGCTTTGAGATACAAGTTTGATTATGTTAAATTATCACAGTAAAGGCTACGCTGGTGGCCAGCTTGGCTAACAATCGCGTCAATGCGCCCGTCTATAGCCATGACATCGCCACCAAGCTATTAGAGAGTTTAAGTAGATCGTGCTTTCAGGCCACGCTAGATGTGGCGGAAGCTCACACTGCCACTTCGACGCATGCTCTCAAACGCGCGCCCGGAGCACTAGCGGGCCTCTAAAAATGATGTACTAAAACTCGCTATTACGAAAAAAACACTTACCGCAGTACGTGTCGATTCATGCTCCAGGGAATCGCCGGAAACAACAAAGAAAAAGGTGGACCAGGAGAGGCTGGTCGTGAGTTGAACAAAACCAAACTATACGAAGCGAGCAAGCGCCGCGCGCGCAAAGCAGACTGTGCAATGATCATTGGGCAAACTGGAGGGAAAGCCGCAAAGTAACAACAGTTGGATTGGATTGGCTTGGCTTGGCTTGATCAAATCCGCCTACATTTTGTTAAATGTCGTCCTTCATATTATTCATTTAGTTTTATGCCGTTAGAGCCTAACACTTGCAGATTTAAAAATATTTTTTTTGCGCAAGTGTTCTTCATCATTGATCAGTAGAGGCAGGATGTTGAGGAACTAAAAGAGCCACTTTTATGCGCCTATAAAAGGCACTAAAGACGTCGTAATAGGCATTTATAGGTACAAACAGTTTTTTTTTTCACAGGGTGCTTTTGAAAGCATTTAGGGCCTCTGCCATTCAAAGAAATACAGAATAAACTGGTACAATAGGAATTACAATTTCATTTGTCCAAGATTCGAAAAAGTCGACTCAAGCCCACACCGTTACTAAGCTGTCCCATGCTGTACATAGTCCAGCTAGAAACAATAGGGAAAAGTATGAAAACAATAGCAAACAAGCACTATCTCAAGATTCTTGGGTTCAAACTTCTGCATATTGTCGCTTACAACCAGTTTTTACGCTGAAAAAGAGCGTTCGACGTCAACTGATATGATTGGGGCGTACTTGTACTTAGGAATATTCAATGCTTCCACACCCTCTCGTAAAGCCCCTCTATCCTGGGAAAAGTGGCGCCATTCATTGTTGTGGAAATGCTCAAGACACGTGCTGCGCGCCACTTCTGGGAAGAACATGGCGTCTGAAATCTAGCTCAGTGCTGCGCTGGGCCGCCATGAACTTCCCAAGAGCTGCACGTTGCACGTGTCTCGAGAGTCGACGCACCTTGCGCTACTTTTGAAACATGAAGGGGTTTTACTCTCTCGTACTCTGGAGTGTTCCTTGGTGAGAACCTTGGAGACTTCTTTGAGTACAGAAAACCCACAACTTTTGCTCAAGACGGACTGAAGCTTTGAACAAACTTGTTCAGCAGCGGGGCTTGCTGTACAAGCACGCTCTTTGGGACCTTTTTTTTGGCATTGTTGAGAAGCTTCAGGCAGCGAAATCGAAGAGCTGCAAACCACAGACCACCGGAGACAATAACGTTAGAGACCGACATACACACACGCACGTACACACGCACAGACACACGCGCTCGTTCACTAGAAAATATAAAAAAATGCTTTTCGGTGGGCATTACGCTTCGTTTCCCAATCTTCCAATAAACCGCAGCAAATAGGACGAGCCATCCCAGCCAATCCAGTGCTACTCCAGTTGGGCGGAGCGACAGGCGGAGACTCCAGGGCCCGTTTGCTCGAAGCTGGTTAACTCTAACCGCGGTTAAAGTTAACCGCGTTTCCCTACCTAGGTACCTCCGAGTACCTAGCCGCGTTCGCCAAAAACTCGATGCACAATTTCTCCGTGTTTTATTATGATGCGGTAGCTCCCGCCACCTGCCGGTCGAAACAAACAAATAGCCTTTTAAGAAACTTTGACTTAAAACTAGGGGTGTCGCGAACTTTTGTCGAACCAGATTTTTAGGTCGAACTTTCGGAGTTCGACTGTGTCGAACCGGTTCGACGAACCTTCGAACTTTTCACCATATTTGACCGGTTCGACTTTGTGGACAGTGTGGCCAGACCTTGATACAAGCATGTCTAAGTTTGGCGAATATTTTTTTTTATGAAAAGGGTTATTTTATTTTATAAACAGTTGTAATTAAAAGAAACTAATTCTAATCACTGAAGAAGTTAATAACTTAATTTTTTTGTACTGTATTAACTGAAATAACCAATCAGCGCTGCCCTTAATTCATCCCTTAGCCATTACCATCCAATCCGAAGCCAACTGGCCAGCCTGTCGCGCATGCGCACACGAGTCGAACCTCAATGCAAGGTTCGTCGAATTTTCCACTGAAAGTTCGAAAAAGTCGAACCTGGTCGAACTCGAACCTCGGCCGGTTCGCGACACCCCTACTTAAAACGAAAGAAACACACAAGGGGTCGAAACAGACGTTCACTAGTTTTGTCTTTATTAAGAAAAATAAAACCGACATCTTATCACAGTGTTTCTTTTTAGGCATAAAATATATATATACTTTAAAAAATCACAAATATTTTGATGCATCTAATATTTCGCCAAACACAGCATAAGTTTGCAGCGTCGATTTCGGATCTGGCAACGGTCTTTATAGATTTGTTGTTTTGTTCTCGTATCTTGCAACGCACGTTTCCCCGCGCTTTAGTTATCAGCTGATTTTCGCTGTTTGTCTTCTCTGCCGTTTGCCCAACCGACCTAGAGCACTATATAGTTCCTTCGGAGCAGAGTAGCGCAATCTAGAACGCCATCTCTCGACGACTAGCGGCGAACACCCGGGGGTTCCAACTCCGATCAGAAATGCGGGGGAACGTGAGAAAATCGTTGTTTCTTCAATATTGTGGAGATGTACGGAACGTCAATCGTTTTTGACATAATAAAGGAACATTTTAGAATAATTTGCGCTAAGTTGCGTGCCATGTAAGGACGTAATTGTTTTTAAAAAATTGCCTGAGCGGAATCATGCAGCAGACGACGCGGCGACGTCACGGCGACGTCGCACCGTCCACGCGACCCGCTCCGGCCAACCCAGAAAGTCCATCTCCGCGGCGTACAGAAATCGTGTGCTTCAAACGCCATTGCCTTGGAAATTGCCTTTTCAAACTTTTCACACGCATCCGATATGATGAAAACTTTGATAAAGTGTTTAGTGCTTTACCAACTTCATGACAGACTAGTTTCGAAAAGTTTGAAGTTGGCGTTTATTTTTTAATCTGCCGTGTTGAGTCAATCTCCATGTATTCTCCCATAGGGCGGGCCGCCTCCTGGAACCCTGAGTACCACGTGACTCGCGCCGCGCTGCTCTGTCGGCCATGTTGTCGGCGAAACACGCGGATCAAAGGATTGCGCTACTCTGCTCCGTAGGAGCTATATAGTACTCTAAACCGACCCTCCGACTCGCCCGCCGACTGACTGACAACTGATTTGCGGACGGGTTGGCGAAGATAAGGGACGCAATGTCGACTGTGACGCGACGCCGACGTCGAAGACAGCCCGTGTTTGCCCAGTACGCTCTTGTGATGATGGGACGGCAGCGTGTGTTCCGTGACCGCTTAAACCCTTTGGAGGGGTTCGACGAGGACGAAATGCAGGAGCGCTTTTGATTCGGTCGCGCGGGCATTGTGTTCCTCGCCGACACATTGCGCCCGGACTTGGAGCGGCCGACGCCTCGCAGCCGCGCCCTCTCTGCAGAGCAGCAGGTCATTGTCGCCCTGTAGTTCTACGCCACGGAGAACTTCCTCATCACCGCAGGGGACTACATCCCTGTGCACGTCTCCACTGCTTCGCGGACTGTGAGGCGGGTGACTCTGGCCTTGTCACGTCGTGCCCGAGACTTCATAGGGCAAGTGGTTTGGAGCATCTCCTGGCGCGTCCCCATTCTAGGCGCATGTGCATGCCAGTTTTCCGAGAAGGAAGCCTGGGCAGAGATTGCTCGATGAGCAATCACCATTATTTCAGAAACCCTTTGTATAGAAATTTTGGTGCGTGAATACCTGAGTTCGTTGAAGGTGGTCTTCTCAGCACACCTATTCTGCAATTTATTTACGGCGCACCACCTGTGCAATGACCCTTCAGTTTTTGTTTCTTAAGCTGTAGACTGGCTAGCATGAATATCTGCCAGCGTATTGATCCCCCCGTATACTGGTACTTCCCTGAAGGAACATTAATAGTGTTGCTTCAGCACTCGATATTTGTTTTCTGGTTATGAGCGTGACATGCAGACCAGTGAACTGAGCAGTAAAATTACACGAACCAACTGGAGTGTACAAAATGACTCCCTTAGTACCTATTATTGGTGCAGGTGCAAATGCAACTAAACTACAAAGAAAGTAGGAGTGCAGATATTTATAAACAGCCTGGTTCCTACACTCCCAACTATGCCCTTGGCGCTACTGAGCTAGTCTTGCGGCTACTGAGTACTGTCATTGTGCGGACAAGGTTTTTATTGCTCGCTATTGATGAAGATAAATGATAGGTGTGTTATTTCTAAGCATGTGATCACAACAACAATACCGTGGCTGTTATTGTTATAGTGCTACAGACTGACTCAAATTCATTTACAATGCAGGTGGCCAGGTGAAGCTGAGGGTCATGCCTTGTAACAGGCCTTCTTTGAGGTCGGTGGGTTTCCTTCGGTCGCGGGTGCTGTTGATGCCTGGAAGCACCCACGACTCTAGGATATTCACCGAGGGCTCGGTGTCAGGCAAGCGGGCCGATGGCGTTTACGATGGTCTACTGCTTGGAGATAGCGGCTACACCCGGCAAGCCATGGCTGATGACGCCCTTCTCTCCGTCATCAGCAGCGGAGGTCGCCTACAATGCCTCGCATAGCACAACGAGGAGCATCGTGGAACGGTAAAGCCAGGCTATGCGTCATTGTTCGACGCTTCAGGGTTTCGGCACATTGAGGCACCTAAACTTTTTAAATGGTTGTGCCTGCGCTTTACATTTGTTGCCATTTTTATGTTCTTGCACAGAAGGGTACGGCTGCTCAGAAGCAAGGAAAGGAAGGCGTATCTCTACTCCACCTTATTTACACTACTGGCTATAACCTACTGCCATAGCCTGTAATGTTTATTCTAAGCAGTGTTGGGAAGTACTCCAAGTACATTGTACTTAAAGTACTACTTCAAGCAGGTTTAAGAAACTTGTACTTTACTTGAAGTACATTCTCTGAGTATGTACTTGTACTTTACTTAAAGTTTTTTTTTTTTTTTTTTTCTGGTACTTTCTGAGGAAAGTACAATTCCCGACTTCAAAGTACATTCCCCAAATTTGGTTTTGTTAAATTTGCATCACGAAATGATGCTTTGTCAACTCCGAAGAAATACTGTAAGGGATATTCTACTCTCACAAGAGGCGTGAGCAGACGACACATCGCTCCGCTTGTTCTGGGGGTGGCTTTCCAGTAGATTTTTGAACTCTCGCCACTTCTCGGTCGATCAGCACAAGCAAGGAGGTTTAAAATATTATGAGAGCAAAATTAACTTATAATCTAGCACCTGAAAATGTGGTGCGGAATAATTAAACTTTCAGGTCGAAGAAAAAGACAAAAGAGGAGAACGTTACAATGTTTTGAGACATTCTCTTTTGTCTTTTCCTTCGACTTGAAAGTTCCTTAATTTTTTCGCACCCCGATCTCAGGTGTCACATTATGATTAATTATCACCAGCTCGCTTTCAAACTCACTGTTTTTTTCATTAAAGAGAGGACACTGCTCTATGAGAGGATTGCTTGCGGAAGCTACGGGGCTGACGTCATGCTCTCTCTGAATTCTGAATTTGGCTCTATTCCTGAAAATAACTACTCAGTGGCCACTTGCCTTCATCAAATATTCGCCGCTGTTTTTGAAAATAGGTCATGCACCCTCGATTACCCCTGGGCAATGCATACCACTTAAAATATCACTGTAGAGGGGAATTAAAGACATCATGAAAGATTGTGTTAAAATACTTGTACTTTACTTTTAAAGTACATTGTATTTATAGTACTTTACTTCAAGTACATTGCACCCAGTCTACTTACTACTTTGCTTAAAGTACATCACGTCTCATTTACTTTGTACTTTACTTAAAGTACCTTTTAGATGTACTTTACCCAACACTGATTCTAAGGTTAGCCAGCTTTGTGGGAATGAAGTAAGTCAATTCACAAAATTCAACCATGTATCAGCTACCTCTATATGTCACATTAATTATTATATTTCATTCACTCTTTTCTGTTTGAACTTCAGAATAGAAGTAGAACTTCTCTGAAACATATCCTTCCTGTCGGTGCTGTATGACTGGGTTTATTAACCTACAAGTTTTTACTAGAAGTTCATACTTTTCAAACAATAGCAGTTGTTAGAAATGCCTATATGTAAAGCAAGTCTTAGAAAAAAAAACAATGCTTGCGATGTGAAAAAAAAAAATTACACATTGGCTTAGGCAGGTCTTGTTTTTGGACAGTTTGAGTACAGACATATTCAAACATATCCAAATACTGCTTATCTCAAACTGCATTTTCCTTGCAGGTTTTTGCGAAGAACATTTTCATTATATCAGTGATGGAATTGCTGCACCATTTCCCCCAAAGTGATTACCCTGCTACGTTCTGCTATATTTAACCAAAATGTGAGGAATTGGCTCCAACATAGTGCCAAAACTTAATGTCACTTTAATAATACTGAAAATATAATAGCTCGGGCCTCGCTGCCCGGCCGGACCGTTATGATATGCTTACGCAAGTTTTTAGGTTTTCAAAACTTTTGATTATCGTCTCAAATACCATACTATTCGATCACATTTTGTATGAATGACAGACAGTATCTGGAAGTTTCGTAATAATTTTCATGTTAGTTGTCTGTTCATTCTGGAGGGTTAGCTAGTGTCGTTGAGTGCGCTTTTCACCGCGCACTGGTATACTCCGGAGAAGCAAACACCACGGAGTAGGCATCGTGATTTTGCATGTCTTGCTTCGCCGCAGCGCACTCTGTGTTAAGGGGAAAGCACTCCTCCAAAGCGAGATGCAGAATTGCAACACAATTCCTGAATACAACTTCGGCTCGTAAATATAAATTGAGAGATCCTGGCGGTACCTCTTTCGAAATCGAGATTTAGTAAGGGTACTTTGGTATTGTAAGAACAATTATATGTGCTCTTATGTATGTTTATTTATTTATGCTAACTCACTTGTTTAGCTATCAATTTTTTATTGATGTGAGTAGATTAGAACTAAATTGACAGGAGCAGTGGATGGAATCTCAGGAAGAACTTGAATGAGTTCGAGGGGTTTGTTTTTAAGTTTCGTTCACATGCCGTTTTTGCTATGAAGTTCTACAGATAAAATGTAATTTATGTTGATAATCAAATGACAAGTGCTTTGCTTTTTATCTGAATTATAAATTGCAGTTTTATTACAACCTCTAGAACTTGAAGGAAACATCAGTTTATGTGATCAATGTCATTGTACTATTTCAGTGGCATTCAGTACCTAAAATAATCATTCAAAGCAGTTTGTGTTGTCCATCACTCAGCTTCTTGTCACCTTGTCATGGTGCTTCTTCATGCAACTAAACACTATAGTTTTGTGTTTGAGGGACTCCTGCTGTGCAGTTGATGCAAACAGAGGCTTGAATGTATGTGAGAAGGCAATGTAGACATTCACTTTTAGTTGGGCAGGCCGAAAAATTAAGCTTGACACAATTTTTGCATTGGTATGAATAAAAATTAATGTGTGCTTACGCAACAGAAGTTCTTTTTGTTGTTCCAAAATTGACTTTTCACTGCTCCAAGAGCTGCGCCAAAATGACTCGGACCAATCACATCACTGGTATCTTTAACAAAATCTGCATATCATTACTATGTTAAAATATTCCAGCAAAAATATGAAATATTAGGCATAATACCATGTTTTCAATTGGCTGGAGCGATGATAGACATCACATGTCGACCTCATTAGATGTTCTTGTTAAATCACTTCAAAAGGATTAACAGACCTTGCTCTATTTATCCACTGTGCAGGACGATAGGCCAGCTCAAGCGTAGGTTCCACTGCTTCCATGCTGAGTTGAGGATGCAGCAGAGAGATGCTGTGACATCAGTGTCGCCTGCTGTGTCCTGCACATTCTGGCCAAGACATACCCCTGCAGCATGCCAAGGACTGTCCTCCCAGAAGAGGTTCCCGTCGAGCCCGTGGCAGCGGGTCATGATGAAAGCAATGAGGCTCGGTACGCCATCATCAGCCAGTTCATCGGTTGAGCGTAAGTATACCAATATATTGCACATGCTGCTTCGCGTGGTCTTGAGTACCAGAGCATTATGCTGGCAAGGTACCCCCAATGATGTAAAGTCGTCAAACATTACCTTTTACAACTTATCCTCTGTGATACAATGTTGATATATAAAATTTTTAATACGCTGTACATGCTTTAGTTATATTTCATCTCACCCGACGAAGGACTAGGGCCCATAGCAAATATACCGCGTGGTTTCAAACAGGCTCGTGATTGGACCCGGCGGCCTGTAGCATTGGGCTTTAGTCCATCGTAGGACGAGACGGAGTATAGCAGATCTGAATCCAGAAATCTATTGACAGTTCCAAGTAAAATGAATTTTATTTCTCAGCTGCTGTGTTAGCTTTGTCATATGTAAACAAATACATTCAAATTGAAAATTAAAAACAGCATAATATGTCAATGTTTATTCTCCTAATTGTTTTTTTAACAATTTGATTTGCAATTCTGCACACTGTTTCCAGTCCCATTAAAGTTTTTTTAAAGTTTTTTGGTCCTCTAGTAATTTTTTGACTGATGGTAGAACTCCTCTGCAGCAGTTGCTGCTGCAATCGTTGCCGTGGCAGCTTGCTTAACCCTTTCTGTGCACTCCTTCTCCAGCAGGAGATTCGCTCCCTCCAGCTGCTGCTGCCTCTCTGTCT
The DNA here is from genome assembly GCA_013358835.2 of Ixodes persulcatus. Classification (NCBI taxonomy): domain Eukaryota; kingdom Metazoa; phylum Arthropoda; class Arachnida; order Ixodida; family Ixodidae; genus Ixodes; species Ixodes persulcatus. Next base: position 55,177 of record JABSTQ010005193.1, read on the forward strand.
CCTGCAGGAACCGCTGTGAAGCCTCCCGGCACCAACGTCAGCTGTACGGCACATTCGTTGAAGCCCGCTGCACCACCTCCTGTGGCAGACTCTCGTGCAGCACTTCCGCACCCAGAGGGACCAGGCTGTGGATCTATTCCCCTGGAGCTGCGGCAAATGCATGTGTAAAAAGTGGTCAGGTTTTGTTTTTGTCAGTACAGGCAAAGAGAACACACTGTGCATAGTTTGTAACCCTGATAAAGATGCCGCTGCTGTCCCAAAATTCATTCATACGTGTTGGTGCGGAGGACAAAGTTTGCTAGCTAAGTTGGTTTATATACTGACGTGCAGGCTTGAGGTCGGAGCACAGTGTTGTTACTTCTTGCACAATTGCCCAATACATGGTGTGGGAAAATGTGCATTTGGTTGTGAAGAGCATTTGCATGCATGTGTTCATACACTTTCACTGCTAAAGGTTTGAATGCAGCTGTGTAGCTATGTGATTAACAGTTCATAAAATTAGTGGTCACATTTACAGTTAAATCTCGTTGCACTGTGCACATTGATAGGACAACTTTAAACATTACAGCACATAGTTTCACTGGCATTGATTTTACTCGCACAGGTTACCATCATGGGAGTCGTTAACTTCACAACGGGAATGAAGGTAGTGTTTGAGCCAATTTTCCTAAGTTGGTAAAACTAGCCACAGGATGGTTGTACTGTGTGTGATCTTTTAATTTACATATTGAAAACGTGTTACAGTTAGCATAAAAAAAGCCATTGCCACTTTGTTGCATTTAACTTTTATTAGATTATGGTAAACAGCTTTACCTCCTGATTTTTCATTGCATGCCGTCCTACTTCATAAATTTGTAGCTTCGGTAAAACTCTTTCAGCCTTGTTGAAAATAATGAGAAATGTGGTAGCGCTCTGTCTTATCAAATCACGGAGTGTACTCTGGAAGACGGTTTCGTGACTTATTCTTCGACCCGCCTTTGAGCTTTTGTGGTTGAAATAAAACTGAAGCCAGATTCCCGAAACTTTCTTACGACAAAAGAGCTTGTAAATTTATCTTTCGACAAAGTTACAAACTTTTCAGTATTCCCGAAGCAAAATGTTCGCAAGTTTTGCACAAGTTACGGATTTCGTCGAAACGTGCGCAAAACTTGCAAACATTTTTCTTCGGGAATACTCAAAAGTTTTTAACTTTGTCGTAAGATAAATTTACTAACTTTTTTTGCCGTAAGAATGTTTCGGAAATCTGGCCTCTGGTCTTTATATAACAGTACTTGGCAGTAATGCTATTCAAATGGCAACATGCCCATCTTGTTATCAACATTTGTCCTCATCTTTTAGAGCCTCGCCTGGAGCGACAGTTCTGCTTTACTATGACCAGTTCCTTAGCACCATTTACTCGTCACACAATCGGGTCTAGAAACCAGTCACCTACTCTTCCGTGTCACCTATCGTGGCAACCAAACCCGCACAGGTTGGGAGAGTCCTCACCGATCGTCTCGAGGACGGCTTCGACGAGGGGCGCCAAGACATGGGGGTTTTGGCCCAGCACCTATGAATTAAGGCATAGAAATTTCGTCTCGTCTACTACTTACTCGAGTCATGAGCAAAAAGAAAGGAGGTGGGTTCACTGTTCAACCAGGTATGTAAATGGAACTCTCATGGGAAAATCAAAATAAACAAATACTGAATGAGGCATTCTTTTAAACATTCAGTAACTGCGAAATAACATTGCTGAAACCGTGGACTATGTAATCATGCAATTTTTACTTTCTTGCAGTTTGGCCTGTCGGCCTCGGTTGGCTTGGACCATTATGCTCTCTTAAAATGTGTGTTAAAATTGTGTCCAAAGTTTTGGGTCTTCCACTAGAACTGTTTTACGAGTTCCAGACAGCCTGTGCAGAACTTGTACATAAACTGCAATAAATAGTCTTCTGATGCTGTAACACTGATTTTACTGCTGTTCTTAGAAGATGACAAGTCGACTCCCAGCAGAGGGCAAAGGTGCACGAATATACAAATGTCCACGTACACGTTTCTAGGTTTGATTGTCCATATATTATCACTAAAGCAATACAATATTTTTTTAAACTTAAGAACACAATGAACTTACCTGTGTGCTGTTCGTGCTTCTTGTATAAGCTGTACAGCCGTCTGGTCTTCTTTAAAAGGTTCCTCCAACACTGCTGTAATTGTCTGGGGTGCGCAAACAGCCCATGCCTGTCTTTCTGTTTGGGTCGTGATCGTAGCACTGAACTTCCCCATAATTTGATATTTTCGCTTTCCCACTACCCGAATTAGTTGTAATTATTCATCCAATGTCCAATTCCTCTGCCGTTTCATGCTGATGCTTGATGTCGCCTGACTCATTTTCGATTTCAGATCGGTTGTAATCGTCTGCTACGTAATTATGTCTCTCTTTACAATCCTAACAAGACATCTAGTTGTCCCAAAACAAAATAAATTGACGAAAGACAAGCGCAAGAGAAAACATTGACACTTCTTTCATGATAGAAGCTTTGTTTATTTCCCAGTTGTACAAGTTTGGAGACGACACTACCGAAGTTCGATCGAATGCCGTGCCGGCATCCGTGCCAGCAGTTTCTATTGAGGTAACGGATATTTGCTTCCGAGGAAAGTTTTTAGTCTACATCTTGCCTTCGTTGAACCGTCTCCCGCTGCAAGGGTGTCGTCGGTGTTGTGGATGCGTTGCAAATACAATACACGGCGAACTGTACTATAAACCAGACTCCGCGATTAGAGGCAGTTTTTCGGAGAGATTTGTTTCACTACCATGCGATTGCGGCTCAAGGTAGGTTTAAAAGTGAAAAAAGAAAGCTGGACGTTGATGACAACGCAAGATCTGCTGACATGACATTTGATAGCC